>OX328123.1:2604195-2631695 GCA_946811695.1 Gonocerus acuteangulatus | reverse complement strand
TACAGAATGAAGTTAACTTTTTATACTTTTACTCTTACACTTTTTATTCAAATAGATATTCCAAGCTATTTACTAGTTTTATTAAAGGTTTTATTACTATACCGTTAGACAAACTTATTCAGCTGCAGACTGTTAAAGTTTGCAGCAATTAACTTGCTTAGATAATTCTATATATTTCCTTCCAGACAAATAGATAATCAAACAATTATACTGGTCTTCTCATTAACATTTTTATAATTTTCAATGCAGAAATTTCTCTGTTAACACTCCAGTAGTTCGTTGCGTAGCCTTGAAACATTCCAGTTGTTTGTTGCACAACCTTGAAATACTCCAGTAGTTCATTGCACAGCCTTAAAACACTCCAGTAATTCGGTCTAACCCTCCAGTTGTTGTATCTCGTTATATCCCTCCAGTAGTCGCGTCTCCTTGCATACTCCAGTAGTTGCACCTCCTTGCATACTCCAGTAGTCGCGTCTCCTTGCATACTCCAGTAGTCGCGTCTCCTTGCATACTCCAGTAGTTGCACCTCCTTGCATACTCAAGTAGTCGCGTCTCCTTGCATACTCCAGTAGTTGCACCTCCTTGCATACTCAAGTAGTCGCGTCTCCTTGCATACTCCAGTAGT
Organism: Gonocerus acuteangulatus; assembly: GCA_946811695.1. Taxonomy (NCBI): domain Eukaryota; kingdom Metazoa; phylum Arthropoda; class Insecta; order Hemiptera; family Coreidae; genus Gonocerus; species Gonocerus acuteangulatus. The sequence goes on along the minus strand of OX328123.1, from coordinate 2,631,070 downwards.
TGCACCTCCTTGCATACTCCAGAAGTCGCGTCTCCTTGCATACTCCAGTAGTTGCATACTCCAGAAGTCGCGTCTCCTTGCATACTCCAGTAGTTGCACCTCCTTGCATACTCCAGTAGTCGCGTCTCCTTGCATACTCCAGTAGTCGCGTCTCCTTGCATACTCCAGTAGTTGCACCTCCTTGCATACTCAAGTAGTCGCGTCTCCTTGCATACTCCAGTAGTTGCACCTCCTTGCATACTCAAGTAGTCGCGTCTCCTTGCATACTCCAGTAGTTGCACCTCCTTGCATACTCCAGTAGTCGCGTCTCCTTGCATACTCCAGTAGTTGCACCTCCTTGCATACTCCAGTAGTCGCGTCTCCTTGCATACTCCAGTAGTTGCACCTCCTAGTATCCCCTCAGAAGTCCCGTCCCCCTTTGAACTCCAGTAATCGCGGCTCCATTGAATTCCACTAGTTGCGTGTCCATTCGCCGCATCTACTAATAGAACTCCATTGATCATGTCACCGTTTACAAATTCTTATTGTGATTCGCCAGTAGTCGCGTATCGTTGTAACAATCCAGTACTCGGAGACAAAAATAATTAACAAAATATTAACGGAAACAGAATAGAATTCGCAGGAATGAAGAGTACACTTGATTACAAGAAATTCCCATTTGTTAAAAATGTATTTTCCCACCATTTTCGGGATAGAAGGGAAATTATATGGAAACTTTAAAAAATCCACAAAGTGCTTTTAATATTGAAAGCATAAAATTTTCTCCGATTGCCCTTGGTGCTGAAGTAATGTTGAAAAGGGGAAAACAAGCCGTCTCCAGTTCTCCTTGTGGATTTATCGAATTAAGTTGTAAAGTTGCTGGAGTCGGCCATTAAAACCTCTCCAGGAAAATAGGCCTTCCTGGAGATTCCTTTTCCCGATGTCCTCCTCTCCTACCTTAATTGGAGAAAGCTCACCACTCGAAGTGATTAAAGGAAAACACGAATCTTGTGTTTGCTTCGTTCGTCGGAAACACTCAGCAACAAGGAATCTATTCGGCTTGAAGTAATCCTAATTCTCTCAGGCAGCACAAGTAAAACACACAATATTCGGCTTGAAGTAATCCTAATTCTCTCAGGCAGCACAAGTAAAACACACAATATTTTATTTTTATTGCGTTAACGCTTTATAGCGATGTACACCTTACATTTTTTATATATATATATATATATTACATTATTGTCTACATGTTTACATTGTGTATATATTATTACATTATATATTTTTTTTTTTTTTTTTCGGCGCATCTACTTCTAGGTCATTAGCGCCGACATCCAGGGTGCAGCGAGGAATTTTCCCAGCGAGCCTTGAGATGAGAAAATTCCTGCCGGAGGTGGGAATCGAACCCACCATCTCCCGCTTATGAATCCAGCGCGCTAGCCACTAGACCACGGGAGACCCCATTACATTATATTAAATTACATAATTGTCTATACTTACATCATGTTTATATTATTACATTATATTACGTTATTGTCTATATATGTACATTCTGTATATATAACCAAGGCCTTATACAATTATACAATGAATACTATATACATATTATATAGCTAAGTGATATAATTCACGGTTAGATGTGCATCATTAAAAGCAATGCCGATTCACAAAAATTAAGCAAGTATTAGAAAAGATGCAATCAGTTGAGAGAAAAACAAAAAAAAAATCTTGAGATTCAAGCCTTCATCAGGGCTGTAAAAACAAGTAGTACGGATTTAGTAATACAATCTACATATATCTACATATCCATATATATACATATACACACACATTGACATATATATATATATATATATATATATATATATATATATATATATATATATACCCACCTACACATATATACACACACACACATATACATACAAACATATATGAAAAGAAAAAGTCCGATTCGCAGGAACTGCATCATCTTAGCGCGGTTCCGTTCTTATCCGAAGTGCGATTAGTAAAGGAATAGTAGCAGCTATCGGTAGGTTTTGATCTTTCGTTAAAAATATAAAATAATATCTCAAAAAGAAGGAAGCTAAAAGCGCCAAATATGGAAACTGACAGTTTTCTAAGCGGATAATAAATTTTTTTAGGTACATATTTAATACGTATAAAATAAGGTTATAATGAGCGATCCGCTGTGGCATACACCAAGTACTACCACCTTGTGGAGTGCAACTAGTATATACCGGTACGTCAGTACCACTGTGGTATGTAAAGAGCGGCTGTTCTGATACTGGCAAAAATTAGAAATCCTACATTCCTAAAGTTGTTTGGAGGCTTATCTTTATGACTCTAGAAAGGGACTTACAGATGACGAGGGTACACTGGGCACCGCTACCTGGGGACAGGGAAAATGCCCCCCACCCTACGCCTCCTAGCTCATTACCTTCGAATTCCTATGATTTTGTTCAATGAATTTAAACAAAAAAATTAATAAATTGATAAAAACTGCTGAAAATAGGGAATACCAAAAACAATTCTAAAGAACGAAATCAACACCAGTACAGTAATCTAGATATTCATAGGGCATCTTCGAATTCCAAGATGCCGTTGAAACAAAATATTGTTTCTATTTATACGTATCCTGTTTTATTGAATAATACATTTGACTACTATAAGCAATCACAAAAATAACGAGCAGTGAAAAAAACTGTAGGAAACACACAAAAAGATTCGTTCAAATGAACGAAATTACCTATGTTTTAAGCACTTATTTCTCCAAATATGACCATCCCATCGCAAATGTCTTCAAAACATTTTTTGTAGAGAATTTAGTAACCTTTCGAATGGTAATCTTTTGCTTGCCAAGATTCCGAACCGTTTACGTGATATTAATGAAAATATACGAAGTTCCCAAAACTTTTCATGTCTAAAAATGAAATATTTTATTTTAATCCTTACTTTACTCCAAACGTAACCAAATTTTCAACATATTAGTTTTGATAAAATTCAAACATGCAGAAAATGTTTCACCTGAATCCCATGATTCTAAGTACCAAAATCAAAGACAAAAAGAATAGTTCGAATAAGGGAAATCAATTACTTTAAAGTTTTAAGCACTTATTTCTTCGATTGACATCGCCTAATCAAAACATTCATTAGAACCTTTTTTTTAGAGCATTTAATAAGCTTTCTAATGGTATTCTTCCGTTTACCAAGATTCTCAACCTTTTTCGAGATATTAAGGAAAGTAAACAAAGTTACTAAAACTTTTTATGTCTGTTAATAAAATATTTTATTCTAACCCTTCCTTAACTCCAAACGTAACCAAAATTTCAACCTATTTAGTGTTAATGAAACTCGAACATGCAGAAAATGTTTCAACTGTATCCCATAATTCTAAGTACCCAAACCAAAAACGGTATTCAAAAAATATTTTTCCAATTTTCTCGAAAACGGTTAAAGCTATCGCCTTGAAAATGGTTTCATTCGTTTTCCTAGCCCAGGAATCATATAAAACGAGTACTTAGAAGCTTATGAACTCAAAAACGTAAGCGTTACGATTTTTTTGCGCGAATTTCGCCCCAAACGCCATCTCCCAGTAGGCGGATTTTGCTGGTTAACGAACTTGACCTTTCAAATTGGACGAAGGATTTTTGTACCAAATTTCATCAAAATCGGACCATTCGTCTTCTATCTAGAGAGCGAAGAGACAAATATATATATATATATATATATATATATATATATATATATATATATATATATATATATATATATATATAAGATAAGAGTCCGAGAGACTCGAGTAAGTTTTTAAAAAACACTAAGGGAAGTACACGGGGTCAATCACTCACGAGTTCAGACAAACAACTAACTTTATTCTTAGATAAGCAGCCCTTAAATACTAGTCTTAATCCTATTACACTGGGGCTGTTTATCCTCCTAACAGCCCCCCTCCAGTTCCTGGAACTCCAGGAACTTACTTACATATTTAATACATATACATAGATTGAATAAAATAGAAAAGAATAGAAATACAGAACTTTTGGCGAAATAATAACAATTATACTAATATAAAGAAGAAAAGAAAAGAAATAGAATAAGACTACAAATCAAACAGTACAAAAATTTACACATATATATTTACACATTAGCCGAAATATTACTGCTCACATAACACGACTTAAGATTAGACTGAAAATTAAAGGTAACTAGACATATATATATATATATATATATATATATATATATATATATATATATATATATATATATATACAGTAGACAGAAATAGACATAGCTAAACAATGCAAATAAAGGAGAAAGAAAAATGACAACAAAAGACACATACTTGAAGCGTGCAGACGTTACGACTCTGCACTAAGGTCTTTAGACGTACACTAACCATGATCCTCCGGAGTAACCTCAGCAGCTGGTGGGCGCTTGAGTTGCTCGGCGTGGCATGTCCGTCTTCTTCCTGGGTCTGCAACATCCTGGATTGTGACCACGTTGTGCTCCCTGATAACTATTACTTTATACGGTCCGTCAAATAACTCCGTTGATTTTCGCCTGTTTGTAGGAATTTGTCGATATACGATATCACCGATGCAGAGTGGTTTAGCCAAGTCCCTTAGTTGGTCGTTAATTCGGGCAACTCTTTTTCTCTTTTCTTCCATAATGCGTCGGTGGGCCGTTGTGCGTAGTCGTCGCTGAGTCCGATGGAGGTCTCTGATGGCGTTAATCTCGGCGCTTTCTTCATTGCTTGGCAGGAACTCCATCCGGCGTATTCCTCTAATACCAAAAAGAACCTCCAGAGGTGAAAGGCCGGTGGTAGCGTGCACTGAATGGTTGTATGCCACTATTGCTCTGGCCATCGCATCATCGTCGGAACAGTATGGGTCCGCGTCGAGGATACGAAGGTGCTCTGAGAGGGTACCATGCAACCTCTCGACTACTCCACGCCCTTGCGGGTGCCCTGGTGTGGTCGTGTGGTGTGTTGTGTCCCATGACTTGAGGAGGTCTTGGATTTGCTTGTTACTGAACTCTCTTCCTCCGTCCGTAATAAGCATCTCGGGGGCTCCATAAACTTGTGCCCAACGCAGGAGTGCCATTTTAGCTTCTTCGGCAGACTTTCGTTGGACTTCGACCGCCATTGCCACTTTGCTAAACGAGTCAATTATCGTCACCCACGATTTCCCTGTCCAGGTGAAGGTATCTGCCTGAATTATAGCGAGTGGTTTATCAGCAGTGATAGTTAGTTCCTGTGTTGTGTGCGGGGGCCTTCTGTTGTATTTTGTCCGCTGACAAATCTGGCAAGTACTTAGCACCTTTTTCACGGACTTGCGCATTCCGGTCCACACATAGGATTTTCTAAGTGCTGCAAGCGTTTCTGCTTCACCTCTATGATTCGTTTTCCCTTGATGGTACGCGAGAGTCAACTCATCTTGGCGTTCGGGATCGTCCACTCTTTCTCCTAGTCTTGTACAGCGTACTAAGTTGCGATCCAGGCCGATTCGCTCGTCTCTCCATAACGCCATGATCTTGCTCCACAGTACTGCGTTCCCAACGTAAAGGTAAGTTGTATGTCCGGGGCTCGATGCATCATTGAGTATCCGGATGATAGAGTTGTCGTCTACAGACGCCTGAGATTTTACCACTGCTTCCTGGACACCTTTCTCTCGTTTTCTGAACATTATCTGGGGGGACCCTGAAGTCGATGTCTTCCAGATGACGTGTCGTCTGTGCCTGACAACGATGTCGTCAATTTCTAACAATTCAGCTGGTCTGTCACCTCCGGATACCCCTGTTTCGTCGGGTGCACTGTTGACATCGTCCTCCGCTGGGGTCCAGGTTTGAAAAAATCTTGCTAGAGATGTTGTGGGACTTTCTTCTCTTGGAGATATCGCGTGCACTGGGAGGTTACGCGATAACCAGTCCGCTATTACGTTCTCCCGTCCTGGGGTATGGATGACGTGGAAGGAGTATTGAGCTAAGTATTGCTTCCATCTCGCTACCCTAGCCGAAGATTCCTTGAGGGAGTCAACCCACTGTAGTGGTTTATGGTCGGACTTGACGACGAATGTTGTACCAAAAACGTAGGGCCTGAAGTGACCAACCGCCCAGACTACCGCCAGCAATTCCCTTTCCAGGGCACTTTACCTGGATTCCGCAGGAGTAAGTTTTCTGCTTCCGAAAGCCACAGGCTGATCAGCACCGTCTTTAGTTTGTGAGAGTACCGCCCCTATAGCAAGGTCACTTGCGTCCGTTGTAATGGTGAACTGCTTACTAAAATCAGGGAAGGCTAGGAGAGGTGCAGCTTTTAGGTGGTCGATGCATTCCCGTAGATCTGTTCCCATCTCCTCTGTCACTTTAACCGTGCAGCCTTTACGCAGTAGAGCGTTTAGTCTCGTGAGCTTGTGTGCCATGGCTGGTACAAAGCGGCGGTAATAATTCAGCACGCCCAATATTCGTCTCACGCCTTTAAGGTCTTTGGGGATGGTCATGTTCTGAATAGCCGCTACTTTGTCTGGGTCTGGTCGTACTCCTTCAGCAGAGATTATATGCCCTAGAAACTTTAGAGATTTGTGTCCTAGGCGTAGTTTTGTAGGGGACAACTTCAGTCCAAACTCCCTGAGCCTCTGAAAGACGAGTTCTAGATGTTGCTCATGCTCCGATTCTGATGCGCTGAAGATCAAAAGGTCATCCATATATATTTGGACAAACTTTTCGCTGAGGCCACGTAAAAATTCATCCATTAATCGCTGGAAAGAAGTCGGTGCGTTTTTCAACCCGAACGGGAGCCTTGTGAAATGGAAGTGGTCTCTGTCAAACGAAAAGGCCGTTTTGTCCGCATCTTTTGGGTGAAGCCGAATTTGGTGGTATCCACTCTTGAGATCTAGCGTGCTAAACACTGTCGCACCGTGTAACCTATCTAGGATGTCCTCGAGGCGCGGGAGTGGGTACTTCTCATCCGCAGTGATCTCGTTAAGTTTTCGAAAGTCTACCAATACACGAAACTTTCCGCTCTCGCCAGCTTTGGGTACAGCCCACAGGGGACTATTGTAGGGGGATTTACTCCTTACTATGACGCCATGTTCTAGCATTACGTCCAGCTCCTTACGAATGATATCCTTCATGAGGTGGGGGTATCGGCGCTCCTTTACTGCAATCACCTTCTGTACCTTCAGTGGAATCTCGTGTACCATTCGTCCAGTGGCGCTAATTGGTTGTCCCTCTTTCCAGAAAATGTCGGCGAACTCGTCCTTCACCTTGTCCCATCGGCATAATCGTCGTTCAACTACTCCTAACTGTAGGTCGTTAATATTTCCCCTAGGCCACACGACATACCGACGTTGTCCGAGGCGCACTGTCCACCTTGCCCCATTGTGTTTTACGCTTCCACCTATTTTCGCCATGAGATCTGATCCGAGGATGCCGTTGTATCCTTCCGGTAACTTCCCCACAACATGCACCACCAGCTTTTCCTCCGGTTCTCCCCACTCTCCTAGAGTCCAGAGCACTTCTCCGTCGACATCGCATAACCCTCCTAGCGTGCTTAGACGACACTGACACTTTTTTACGTCCGAATATGGAGGATGGAGGGTTTGTTTTTCCACTATGGTGCATGAGCTACCTGTATCCACCAGCCACCGATATCCCCGCTCACTTATAATCGGCAACCTGCCCCCTCTCTGCCCTGTTTTGATATTGTTTACGCTCTGGGGGTTGCCGCTCGCCGCGCACTGCTCTCATTGTCGATGGATTTCTTCTCCACGCGCCACCTCAGAGTGGCTGGAGACTCGTGCATTAGCCCTTCTCACCCAACCTGGCTCTGAATAATCGCTGCCTTCGGAGTCTGATGCATTTGCGACAGAACTGTTCCTTACCCTGCCTTCAAACGAGCGCCTTAGGGCCTGAGCATTTACTTCCATGGGTTCTCCACGGTCGACGCTGCGCCTTTTGATGTGGGGGCACTTCCTCGCAAGATGCCCTCCCGACCCGCATTCGAAGCACTTCGTTTTTTCGCAACGAGCCGCTAGATGCTTGCTGCTCCCGCATTCATAACAGCGTTTAGGCTCTTGCTTCCTAGGTCGTGGGTCTGGCCGTCGTCCACTTCTGTCCTGCCTGCTTGGTCGCTGCTCAGCTTTCATCCCATTCCTTTGTCCCATCATGGGGCGTCCAAACCTCCTAGGCTTGACTATCCTCCACTCGTTGTCAGAGTTATTGCCCTCTTCCTCCTCGACCCGTCCATCCTCATCCATGATGGTTTGTGCAACCTCTACAAAGGACTTGTTGCCGTCACAGCTCCGGCCAGTTTCTTTTTTTAGTTGGACCTTGAGCACTGACTCCAGTAGAATCATTTGTAGGATCTTTTCCGCAGGCTGCAATTGTTCTCCCAGTTTATCGGCTATTTTGGCATACCACTCTAAAAGCCTAGCCGCGAAGTTGCCAGCGGATTGATTAGGACGTTTTGATTCTCGGAACATCCGTAGAATATCTTCTTCAGCAGCCCACCGGCCGCCACCGTATACCTTCTTGAGGCGATCCTTTACTGTGTCCCATTCGGTATCTTCGTCGCTTTGAATTATATTAAGCACTCGGCGACTGATCCTGTTAATTAGTGATGCCTTGAGTGCCGGTACTTCCCACTCGTCTAGCCAACCTGCTTCTGCTTTAGCGTGTATCGCTGTGCTGATCCTTTCTCCCGCCTTAAGGAAATGCGCCAGGTCTCCAGTGTCTCCGGTGAACCTTTCTATTTCCGAAATGGCTTTCCGCATATCATGCGCGTTGGACGTTCGTATTTTGATCCATGTAAGGGTGACCGTCTGATCAACCGGCGCCGCCGGTTGCGCGATCACTGGGTTATTGATCTGTTGGTCAGCCATACGCACTTCTAATAAACGATCCTGCAGGGTAAACTGCCGTTTGTACTGGGGCTTACTTTTCATAAACCGGACGCGAAAAACGGAAGATCGTTAGAGGCGTACGGAAGAACGGGTTTCGGCACCAGATAAGAGTCCGAGAGACTCTAGTAAGTTTTCAAAAAACACTAAGGGAAGTACACGGGGTCAATCACTCACGAGTTCAGACAAACAACTAACTTTATTCTTAGATAAGCAGCCCTTAAATACTAGTCTTAATCCTATTACACTGGGGCTGTTTATCCTCCTAACATATATATATATATATATATATATATATATATATATATATATATATATATATATATATAAATAAATATATACATATATATATATATATATATATATATATATATATATATATATACACACAAATTTGAACCACCGTTATTTTCGGTCTCTAGGGGTTCTGAAACGCGAAATTTTCTTGTCGGCACTTCCGGATTGTTTCATTGTATCAACCCTATAAGCGGGGTTCCTCCCTATGGGGGAGGGAGGAACCGCGCTAAAAAGAGAAAAAAAACATAATATACAGCAAGGAGAACAATGTGCTATAGTAATGCTTAGATTATTAGGAGGACCATATAAGAATAACAGATTAGATTAGAACAGATATAAGAATAACAGATTAGATTAGAACAGATATAAGAATAACATATTAGATTAGAACAGATATAAGGATAACAAGATGGGCTTACCGATGAGAAAATTTAGAACTATACCTCTCAGATGCGGGATCATTTCTGACTGTTGATACAAGAAAACCTAGGGGAAAGGAGTGAGGGGGGGGGGGGGGTCTGGACCACCCAAGGAACAGGGTACTTTGGAGATGAAAGACCTACCTTGTATCATCAACGGTCAACCATCTCCTCTCAATGAACTAAAAGCAGTGACCGAACCCCGACAATCCCTACCTTGTATCGTCAACGCTCAACCATCTCCTCTCAATGAACTAAAAGCAGTGACCGAACCCCGACAATCCCTACCTTGTATCATCAACGGTCAACCATCTCCTCTCAATGAACTAAAAGCAGTGACCGAACCCCGACAATCCCTACCTTGTATCATCAACGGTCAACCATCTCCTCTCAATGAGTTAGAACCAGTGACCGAACCCCGACAATCCCTACCTTGTATCATCAACGGTCAACCATCTCCTCTCAATGAACTAAAAGCAGTGACCGAACCCCGACAATCCCTACCTTGCATCGTCAACGGTCAACCATCTCCTCTCAATGAACTAAAAGCAGTGACCGAACCCCGACAATCCCTACCTTGTATCATCAACGGTCAACCATCTCCTCTCAATGAACTAAAAGCAGTGACCGAACCCCGACAATCCCTACCTTGTATCATCAACGCTCAACCATCTCCTCTCAATGAACTAAAAGCAGTGACCGAACCCCGACAATCCCTACCTTGTATCATCAACGCTCAACCATCTCCTCTCAATGAACTAAAAGCAGTGACCGAATCCCAACAATCCCTACCTTGTATCATCAACGGTCAACCATCTCCTCTCAATGAACTAAAAGCAGTGACCGAACCCCGACAATCCCTACCTTGTATCATCAACGGTCAACCATCTCCTCTCAATGAACTAAAAGCAGTGACCGAACCCCGACAATCCCTACCTTGTATCATCAACGCTCAACCATCTCCTCTCAATGAACTGAAAGCAGTGACCGAACCCCGACAATCCCTACCTTGTATCATCAACGGTCAACCATCTCCTCTCAATGAACTAAAAGCAGTGACCGAACCCCGACAATCCCTACCTTGTATCATCAACGGTCAACCATCTCCTCTCAATGAACTAAAAGCAGTGACCGAATCCCGACAATCCCTACCTTGTATCATCAACGGTCAACCATCTCCTCTCAATGAACTGAAAGCAGTGACCGAACCCCGACAATCCCTACCTTGTATCATCAACGGTCAACCATCTCCTCTCAATGAACTAAAAGCAGTGACCGAATCCCGACAATCCCTACCTTGTATCATCAACGGTCAACCATCTCCTCTCAATGAACTGAAAGCAGTGACCGAACCCCGACAATCCCTACCTTGTATCATCAACGGTCAACCATCTCCTCTCAATGAGCTAGAACCAGTGACCGAACCCCGACAATCCCTACCTTGTATCATCAACGGTCAACCATCTCCTCTCAATGAACTAAAAGCAGTGACCGAACCCCGACAATCCCTACCTTGTATCATCAACGGTCAACCATCTCCTCTCAATGAACTAAAAGCAGTGACCGAACACCGACAATCCCTACCTTGTATCATCAACGGTCAACCATCTCCTCTCAATGAACTAAAAGCAGTGACCGAACCCCGACAATCCCTTTCTTGTATCATCAACGGTCAACCATCTCCTCTCAATGAACTAAAAGCAGTGACCAAACCCCGACAATCCCTACCTTGTATCATCAACGGTCAACCATCTCCTCTCAATGAACTGAAAGCAGTGACCGAACCCCGACAATCCCTACCTTGTATCATCAACGGTCAACCATCTCCTCTCAATGAGCTAGAACCAGTGACCGAACCCCGACAATCCCTACCTTGTATCATCAACGGTCAACCATCTCCTCTCAATGAACTAAAAGCAGTGACCGAACCCCGACAATCCCTACCTTGTATCATCAACGGTCAACCATCTCCTCTCAATGAACTAAAAGCAGTGACCGAACACCGACAATCCCTACCTTGTATCATCAACGGTCAACCATCTCCTCTCAATGAACTAAAAGCAGTGACCGCACCCCGACAATCCCTACCTTGTATCATCAACGGTCAACCATCTCCTCTCAATGAACTAAAAGCAGTGACCAAACCCCGACAATCCCTACCTTGTATCATCAACGGTCAACCATCTCCTCTCAATGAGTTAGAACCAGTGACCGAACCCCGACAATCCCTACCTTGTATCATCAACGGTCAACCTTCTCCTCTCAATGAACTAAAAGCAGTGACCGAACCCCGACAATCCCTACCTCGCATCATCAACGGTCAACCATCTCCTCTCAATGAACTAAAAGCAGTGACCAAACCCCGACAATCCCTACCTTGTATCATCAACGGTCGACCATCTCCTCTCAATGAGTTAGAACCAGTGACCGAACCCCGACAATCCCTACCTTGTATCATCAACGGTCAACCTTCTCCTCTCAATGAACTAAAAGCAGTGACCGAACCCCGACAATCCCTACCTCGCATCATCAACGGTCAACCATCTCCTCTCAATGAACTAAAAGCAGTGACCGAACCCCGACAATCCCTACCTTGCATCATCAACGGTCAACCATCTCCTCTCAATGAACTAAAAGCAGTGACCGAACCCCGACAATCCCTACCTCGCATCATCAACGGTCAACCATCTCCTCTCAACAAAATCTTTTTTCTCCTTCTCCTTTTGAAAGAGCTGTTTGGTCCACCGTAATGTTCTTTCTATTTTATATTTTATTTCATTTTAAATTTTGTCAAATAAGTTGGTTTCTTTTAGGTGTGAGAGTATCTTGTCAATATGAGCGGTGCCATCTCGAAGGAGTTCTGTCATGTCGTCAGGAATGTCCAAATTAAGTCGTGATTGACAGTCAGTTGAGATATGTTGTACGGTTAGGTCACTGTTACATATTGTACAGGTTGGTTTTTTAGTTTTGGTCATCAGGTATTCATGAGTTAGCCGTGTGTGTCCGATCCTCAATCTTGCTAGTACAACTTCTTCACGACGATTGTCCCGGTTGGATGATTCCCAGTTTAGAATGAAATGTTTGATATTTCTTAATTTATTGTCGGTTCGTGAGTCCATTCCTGTTTCCATTTTGTCGGTTTTTACTGACCAATACGTCTGCACTGCTGTTACGTCTGCACTGCTGTTACGTCTGCACTGCTGTTACGTCTGCACTGCTGTTACGTCTGCACTGCTGTTACGTCTGCACTGCTGTTACGTCTGCACTGCTGTTACGTCTGCACTGCTGTTACGTCTGCACTGCTGTTACGTCTGCCCTGCTGTTACGTCTGCCCTGCTGTTACGTCTGCCCTGCTGTTACGTCTGCACTGCTGTTACGTCTGCACTGCTGTTACGTCTGCACTGCTGTTACGTCTGCACTGCTGTTACGTCTGCACTGCTGTTACGTCTGCACTGCTGTTACGTCTGCACTGCTGTTACGTCTGCACTGCTGTTACGTCTGCACTGCTGTTACGTCTGCACTGCTGTTACGTCTGCACTGCTGTTACGTCTGCCCTGCTGTTACGTCTGCCCTGCTGTTACGTCTGCCCTGCTGTTACGTCTGCACTGCTGTTACGTCTGCAATGCTGTTACGTCTGCACTGCTGTTACGTCTGCACTGCTGTTACGTCTGCCCTGCTGTTACGTCTGCACTGCTGTTACGTCTGCACTGCTGTTACGTCTGCCCTGCTGTTACGTCTGCACTGCTGTTACGTCTGCCCTGCTGTTACGTCTGCACTGCTGTTACGTATTGGAAGAAAACATTTCTAGTGCATATAATAGATGAAGCACTTTGAAGAAAATAGTAATAGTTAATAAAACTTTTACTCACCTATTCCTGGTAGTTCTCCCCTCAAGCTTGAGAATAGGGCGGAAATGATTATCCAGAAATATCCTGCGACGCACTCCATCGCCCTGAAAGTAATAAGTCTGGTTTTACTAGCGCAGGTAGTTGTATGGTTGCCTGGAACAAACTACTTTTTAGGAAATATTCTCACAAAATGAATCATTATTTCTCTATTCTTGTGAGTATAAAAGTTTCTTTAATTTTCTTGTTTTGTCAATTGAACGATGCAGGGGGTTCTTTTTTGCCTATTGAAATTATTTGAATGTAGTCACTAGGCAAACTACTGAAACAGGAAGCTGCCGAAAATTGAGAAACATTTATATATATATATATATATATATATATATATATATATATATATATATATATACAAATGTTAAGGTCTCACTGCAAATAGACTTGGTTTTGCAAGCCTTAATAACGAGGGTGAAGGAGACGCCCAATTGTAAACTGACTCTAGTTTGAATATGTATTATGTATTAATTGTATGAAAGTGCTGTGTATCTTTTAATAAATATACAATAAATATTACTTTACTTGATGGCTGCAATCATGAAAACCCAAGGATTCAGCCACATGTCTGTTCCACTCTACATATAAACTTGGTGAAGATGTCGTCGATACAAATGCAAAGTATCGAATGTGAAGAAACCCATTTTTCATTTTCAATTTTTCTGATTGCTGTTGGACCGATCTACGTTGTGGCAAACTCTCGAACATTAATGAAAAATAATTATCAATTACCGAATATCAAACTAACCAATGTGTATTAAGTATAATTAAAATATATCATATAATAAAATATATATAAAGTCATCTATAAGGTACCAACAACTTTTCACATTCGATACTTTGCATTTGTATCGACGATATATTCGGCACTAGTAGGAAGAATCTATCGATATTTTAAGAAAGGTTTTAAAAAAACATTCAGAACCTCAATCTGAATATTCCCTCCTAAATGATTAAAATCCGAGTTATGCCTAAAGCGTTGATTTTCCCGAAATTTGCATACCATGTACAACTGTCTGATTGCACGACACATTACGGCGATAGTTAGCTATGCCGTTATTTCCGTTTGGTGGGAAGCCGTTGTACATCGCCATGTGAGCAATGTACACGAAGAGTCTGGAATTCCAAAACCTCCGACGAGGATCGATGCGAGATAATGAAGAGGACTCGGCTATGCAACAGGCAAAACATTTCAAAAGACCAGTTCATAATGTCGAGTGGTTTTCAACGTTTTTCATCAGATATAACAATTATACAGTACGAGGTTGCGATTCTTCTTACAGGTTCCCATTTACCACTCTTCACAGAGTTTGCACAAATTAAACAATTGTTGAAAACTCTTTTTTGACCCTGACTAATGTTTACCGAGAATGGTCCCCGTTAAAATGAATGTATGCATACAAACGCGCTTTGAAGTTAAACCTAAGGAAAGCCAGGAATACGAAAGGCGCTACTCGACGAGAACGATCTGCTATCGTCGGAGCACGCGGAAGTCCTTGCGGTGGGTTTGGAGATACTTGATGCAAAACGGGCCGTTGAGAGTCCAAACCCTCGAATACCCCGATGGCAGCTAGTGACGTCGGATCTGTTTCATTTTTCGACAACAAGAGTCACGTCTTCACAGGACAACACGTAAAACCGTACGAGCTTCTGAAAAGGCTGCTGAGAAAAGGCTGCTTTTTCCTCAGCATCTTCAGCTCCTACGCTACGTAAGCAGTACATCGTACAAATCTGTAAACTCGCCATCTTAGTAGTGGTTCTCAATACAAACAAGAATGGTGCCTCCTTTTCTAAGACTGGTATTATAAGCGAGAATTATTTCGGAACAAAAATCACGTGTCTGGACAGCATTCACTAACTCACATCCAATCTTAGAGAAGCCAAGAATATGGCTTCACACGTGGAAACATGTTTATAACCTTCCAATGCATATAACCGTCTAGCTGCCTTTCTTATAAATAATTTTAAAATATGAGAAATAACTTTATTATTATTAAATTTTAACGCCCCTTTTATTATTAACTACGAATTTTAGGACGGGTTATCTATAGGTTACCGCCCATTTCTAACCAGGATAGGGCTGTTGTCTCCTCTTTTTTGCGAATGAAAAGCCACCACACCTAGTGGGAATCGAACCATTGGCACGGAGTGTTAAGTGCTCACGCCTTACCGCTCACGGTCACCGGGCCTCCTGAGAAATAATTTTAAAATAATAATCGTTCTCTTATCGTAGTGTAACAGTTAAAAATTAACTGTTACACTACGATTTTTTTTTCGGGTCTGATATACTTCCAGAAGATTGATTGGCCTCTTAACTCCTCCTTCATACCTCTTAGATACAACCTAATCGAAGGTTTCTACGCTTATTAGGTGGTATTTCTTAAATTAATCACTCATTTTCGACGAGCTCTGACTAAATCGGATCGGGTCGGGACCAATGTAGGCACTCATGTCGGCCGAACGAAATCGGATTGGTTCGGATCGCACCGGAAAATTTAGGTGTACACAACTACGGAATATTTCCATTTTAGGTTAGAAATTTCTATTTTCTATCATAGATATAATACATATGTTAGTATAAACAGAAATAACCTTTACTGTAAACACTGATTAGATGGCAGAATTCGAAAGCGGAGATCGGTTCGACAAGGACCTCGTCGGTAAGATAGTGGAAGAGGCGATCAAGCTGGGCGTAGGAAGAGGGAAGCTGACACAGGAGAAGATGAAGAGATGGACTACGAAAATCTCTGAAGAATGCATAGAACGACTAGCGATGCTGAAATCACAGATAAAGTATCTAGTATTCACTGATATCATGGAGAACTGTGGAGCTGCTACTGTCTTCGTCATGTCTGCTTTATGGGATGTCGACAAGGATAACTATGTGTCTGTGCAGTTCGAGAATCAGTATGTGTTTGTCACTGTCACTATAATAGGAGTTGGTCTATAACCAGTTACTCGAATAAAACATCTAGGCCAAGTATTTTTTTTCTTAATGCTGGTTCATTAGGCCATACAGGTACTGCCTTAAAGGAGTGAAATCCCAGTAGATGCTGGTTCATTAGGCCATACAGGTACTGCCTTAAAGGAGTGAAATCCCCGAAGGTGCTGGTTCATTAGGCCATACAGGTACTACCTTAAAGGAGTGAAATCCCAGTAGATGCTGGTTCATTAGGCCATACAGGTACTGCCTTAAAGGAGTGAAATCCCAGTAGATGCTGGTTCATTAGGCCATACAGGTACTGCCTTAAAGGAGTGAAATCCCCGTAGATGCTGGTTCATTAGGCCATACAGGTACTACCTTAAAGGAGTGAAATCCCGGTAGATGCTGGTTCATTAGGCCATACAGGTACTACCTTAAAGGAGTGAAATCCCAGTAGATGCTGGTTCATTAGGCCATACAGGTACTGCCTTAAAGGAGTGAAATCCCAGTAGATGCTGGTTCATTAGGCCATACAGGTACTACCTTAAAGGAGTGAAATCCCAGTAGATGCTGGTTCATTAGGCCATACAGGTACTGCCTTAAAGGAGTGAAATCCCAGTAGATGCTGGTTCATTAGGCCATACAGGTACTGCCTTAAAGGAGTGAAATCCCAGTAGATGCTGGTACCTCCACAGGTACTACTCTAACCCCGCTTGACGCCACGACGCAATCCGAAAGTGCCGACAGTAAAGTTTCATGTTTCAGATTCCATTGATCACAAAAATAACGGTAGTTAAAATTTATATCAGCAGATGCTTGAGCTAAAAAAATGGCCAAAACCACGTTTTTTAGACTAAAAATCCCGGTAACTTCTCAACATGTGGTGTTAGAAGAAAAAAGTCCGACTCGCAGGAACTGCATCATCTTAGGGCGGTTCCGTTCTTATCCCTAGTCTAATTTGGAAAGATTAAAATATTTATTTATTGATAAGGCTTCGCAACTTTGGCGAATCGCCTGAAGATTAAAATAGAAGCATTAATTATTTTGGTTCCACCAGTCTTGAATGGTCTTGATTTACGATCTTACCTGGAAGGGTCGGTCAACACTAGAAAGGGTCCCGCTAGTTACAAGGTCTTGGAATCTAGGAAATCTATATTTCTAACAATAAATTGTTTTGTTATTTTACTAAACCAGTTTTATTGTAAAATACATTATCCAACTATAAGCAATTAAGAAATAACGAGGAATAAAAACAGACAAAAAAAACCGTTTGAATAAACGAAATCAATTACTTTAATGTTTTAAGCACTTTCGAATGGTAAACTTTCGCTTCCCAAGATTTTCAACCGTTTTCGAGATATTAAGAAATTATACGAAGTTCCCAAAACTTTTCATTATTTCTAGCAATAGAAAATTGGTCTCATTTTACCTATCCTGTTTTACACACAAATACATTTTCCTAACATAAGAAATTACAAAAATAAAAATCAATAAAAAACTAAGGGAAAGAGACAAAAATTACAAAATGAACGACAAACACCCGTTCATAAGAACTAAACAGACGTATTTGAAGTTTTAAGCATTTATTTCTTCGACTGACATCACCTAATCAAAACTTGTTTCAGAATCTTTTCTGTAGAGAATTTAGAAAGCTTTCAAATAGTTTCTATCCACTTATGAAAATTTCCCAACCGTGTTCGAGATATTAATGAAAGTATACGAAGTTCCCAAAACTTTTCATGTCTGTTCATAAAATATTTTATTCTAACCCTTCCTTAACAGGGAAAGATAAACAGATCTAAGGTGTTACACGGTAGCTGGTGAAAGAAAGAATAAGAAGGTCTCGTATTGTAATTCTCTGTATGCAGGGTTTGGTTCCAGGTAAAGTCATATACTTTTACTGCCCTTTACCGTTACTCAGAAAGCTCTTTGTGTTTACAAACAAAGGACTCGGTATAGACCAGGTGCTAAGTGCCTGAACACTCACGGCCACCGGGACTCCGGGTATATTTTTAATAATTAGTATTTGTCAAGCAAGGCTCCCAGTGCTGATTCAGTTATACTATTGTTCTAATTGCAACGCTGGAAAAAACACTAATTATAAAATACAGGCCAAAAGCATCAGTAGATCCCATGATCCTTGGTACTAAAATGTGTAAAATACAACATACATTCGAATCTTTGTTTCTCTGAAACGAAAAGTTATCGGCATTTATAGCTTGAAGAAGTGGTTTTAGCTGCAGTGCCTCCAGAAACTGTTTCCGAACCTTCAAACCCAAACTGTACTTTGGGCCAAACTCTATATACATAGCCACAGGTATAATCATTAAAATTGTTACGTTGGTTTCCCCGACGTAAGAAACCCTATTGACGAAAAATCTTAAGCCTTAGGATTTCATTCGCGTGAATTCGGCCAAAAATACTTGTTGGTGAGAGATTTTGCTGCAAACGAACCCAACTTTTAGTATGAGAGTATGTTATGTCAAAATTCTATCAAAATGGGCCAGTCTGTTAATATGTACAGTGGAACATGGATAATTCGAACTTCCATAATTCGAAATCCCAGTTAATTGGAATATTTCTCTCGGTCCCTAGAATTTAGGGCATAAACAATGTAGAAAAAATCGTGGTTAATTCGAATAAAATGTTGGATAATTCGAATTTTTTACGAGTCTTTACCTCCAATGAGAGATGTACGATCTTTTTTTTTTTTAAATATTGTCCCCTCGGGTAAGAAGGATAGTAAGATACGGATGTAGGGGTTCCGGGACAAGAAGCGCGGCGGTTCCATATATGAGAGGTAAAAAAAGTGTGTTGATTTAACATGGAATGACCCATAGTCTAGTTCTTGGAGTCTAGGAGTTCTGCAAAGTGGAAGGTCGCGCTTCCTCCCTTCCAGGGGTTGTAGTTACATACACAATCCTGTTTTATCCTAGAATTCCCTTCCACCATCCCTCTCATTTCTTATTCAGTTATAAGTGAGTCAGCGTTTAGATCTGTTGTATTGTTTGTGCCTTGAATTTCCGGTGTACAGCGCAGTTCAGTGACTTCTTGATTTAAGACGTCGAAAATGGAATAAAGAAAAAATCTGGAATTGCCAAGGACTTTGGAATTCCTCGTAACACTTTATCAACTTACCTGAAAAAGTAATGAAACAAATTCTTGCCCATGAAAATGACTTTTTTCAAAACAATAGACTTTTATTTTTACTTTTTTTATAAATATTTATTACTTATGTACGTAATCCTCAATTTATGAAATATTTGTTATTGTTTAAATAAAATGTGAGAAAATATGAAATTCGATTTTTTACCCCTTTATTTTCAAAAACTTTTGTAATTCGAACTTTTTTATCGGTCCCTAGAGGTTCGAATTATCCAAGTTCCACTGTATATAGTATATATATATATATATATATATATATATATATATATATATATATATATATATACGCACCCAAAAAAAAATAGTAAAAAGAATATACCGCCAACTGAGAATTTTGAGTAAAGAATAATTTCTGATTAAATCTCGGAAGGTTGTCAACATTCCTCGTCAGATGTAAGTTCCATCGAACCGGGAATCTGGAGGTTTAGTGAGGGGGGGGGGGTTGAACATATACAGAAACCATTAAAGTTTGTTTAGAGTTTGTATGAAGGGGGTTGGTAGGCCTGGTCCTCCGGAAGCAGCTGTTCCCAGAGCCTTCTAAATATTTATTTCCGTTTCTACTTCCTACGTATCCGGTCGGTGCAGGATGATGTTCCAGGCCTATCTTCCGCTATGTCATTATCTAATCATGGACTAGGGGAACCTTGTCCGTGTTCATGGCTTCGGTCTACCTTTCATGCTTCTGGTTTACAGTGTGTTTATTACAGATTTCAAGGTGCGTGTACTTTCTTCTGGAGAAATAAGACGGAAATCAGCATGGGACATCAACCTGATGACGTAATCGGAAAGTGCCGATGAGAAATATAAACATTTCAAACACTCGGAAATACACCAAACAATGGATCATACACTCAACCCTCGGTCACACACCAAACCCTCGGCCATACACCAAACCCTCGGTCATACACCAAACCCTCGGTCACACACCAAACCCTCGGTCACACACCAAACCCTCGGTCACACACCGAACCCTCGGTCACACACCAAACCCTCGGTCATACACCAAACCCTCGGTCATACACCAAACCCTCGGTCACACACCGAACCCTCGGTCATACACCAAACCCTCGGTCATACACCAAACCCTCGGTCACACACCGAACCCTCGGTCACACACCGAACCCTCGGTCATACACCAAACCCTCGGTCACACACACACATATGTATTATGTATTATATTTTCATAGATTATAGTCAAAATAAATGTAAAGATATCTGTTGAAGCAAAATCATCCTAAGCGTTAATCTGGAAATAAGGCTTAAATATTGTTGAGTTTAGACACAAGCGCATGCGTGTTTACCCTCTGCCATATTTGATAACATTATAAATAAATAAGGACTTGTGAAGGGCTTTATCGGATAAGTTGTTTAAGCATGTTGTCAAGTTGGGAATGGCCTGCTATGAATGGTAAGTAGGGGGGGGGGGGGGTAGCATTGGAGGGAATTGGATGGGACTTCCACACACATCCAAAGCGTCCACAACAAAACTCCCTGAAAAATTCATCCCTCGATAGCTACCTTGGGTATTGTCTCCTCTTTCTCTCTTCGTATACATTATAAACCTCACAATTTTATTCAACTCCTCTCTCTCTCTCTCTCTCTCTCTCTATATATATATATATATATATATATATATATATATATATATATATATATACAGCCTAATAGCAAAACACAAAATACATGTTTGTTTATATCTGTGGGATAATAATTCCTCTGGTAGATTTAACGGTGTAGAGTAAAGAAAAAGCAAAAAAATATCTGCCCTGGTGAGCTCAGATGATAGCAGAAAACATGAACTAATGATATACGTATATATATATATATATATATATATATATATATATATATATATATATATATATATAACCTGTATGTTTGTCCATCTTTTTGTCTGTTTGTTCCTTATACAAATCCACACCGTTTGACCGATTTTGACCAAACTTGGCAAACAGGTAGGTCTTGATACTGTAAATATCCTAGGCTACGTCAAAATAGTCAAATTTCAAAACTTGGTCAAAAGGTCAAAAGTTTTGTTGGAGAAAATTGGCTACACTGAACTATTCAGAGTCTGAAGGTCATTTTGAATCGACAGCCGTTTTGAATAATGTCTCAAAATTTATTTCTTGATGCTCTTGATAATTAGAATAACTCCAACTCATGATTATATAATCATGTAATGCAGTTTATTTCAATTTTATATCAACAGTCACCGTCTAACTAAGGAGCACTGGCCTTTCTTTAATAAGAGCTATCTTGCTCGCAGGCGTTGGTGCTGGCCTCTGACGGCTGCTTTATAGATTACTTGACAGCTATATATACAAATTCACACCGTTTGGCCGATTTTGCAGAAAGTAGGTGTAGCATGGCACTCCGGGGAACAGCTAGTAGACAATAGAATGGTGAGTCTTACCATTAGTACATTCGCCCCCAGGTACACGGCATTGAAGGACTAGAAGAAAGGAAGAGGGTTAAGGAGAGAATTGAGGGAATTATGGGGAAATGTCACCATTCGCCGAGAGAGAAGCCAGCATAATACAAGCTGGAACCAGGTATAGAATATGCTCCGAAGAAGACAACTTGATAACACCAAGGACAGCGGATTACCATAGACCGTGAGAGAAGCTACCGACTGGTATAAGAAACACCGAATATAACTGTGCCGGGAGATGAATACACATGACCACGAGGTGGTGCGCGAGAACTTCACTAGTTGAAGTCGGTCATAAGAATAATGACACACAATGCCGAGAGAACAACTTGATAACGCCAAGGGGGGAAAGCGGATTACCATATGCCGTTAAAAGCTACTGGCCTAACAAGCACCAGATATAATCGTGTCGGGAGGTCTTCGCTCATTCAAGCCTGCTATTGGAATAATGGCGGACCAGGCCTCTAGTGAAGGCTAGAGGACCAGTGGTGTCTAGATATTAATTAAACCTCACAATAATTAATTTTAATTATAATTAATTCTCATAAAAAATAACGCACAATATCACTGTTTACTTCTTTAACCTTACTTCTCCTAAAGAGGTTGGTCCAACGGCTCAATTCAGAGTGCTCTCTCACTGAACAGTGGAAATTTAGTACAAATAACGCACAATATCACTGTTTACTTCTATAACCTTACTTCTCTTAAAGAGGTTGGTCCAACGGCTCAATTCAGAGTGCTCTCTCACTGAACAGTGGAAATTTAGTACAAATAACGCACAATATCACTGTTTACTTCTATAACCTTACTTCTCCTAAAGAGGTTGGTCCAACGGCTCAATTCAGAGTGCTCTCTCACTGAACAGTGGAAATTTAGTACAAATAACGCACAATATCACTGTTTACTTCTTTAACCTTACTTCTCCTAAAGAGGTTGGTCCAACGGCTCAATTCAGAGTGCTCTCTCACTGAACAGTGGAAATTTAGTACAAATAACGCACAATATCACTGTTTACTTCTTTAACCTTACTTCTCCTAAAGAGGTTGGTCCAACGGCTCAATTCAGAGTGCTCTCTCACTGAACAGTGGAAATTTAGTACAAATAACCTAGGTGTAGTAAAGATTAGAAGAATTATGAATTTTAAGATAAAAAAGTCCGTCTCGCAGAAACTGCTTCATTTTAGCGCGGTTCCGTTCCTATCCCTAGTCTAATTTGGAAAGAATAAAATAGAAGCAGTTATTATTTTGGTTCCACCAGACTTTCTTTTTTTTTAAATTAATTATTATATTGGCGTGTCAACCCTTAAGGTCACTAACGCCATTCCCGTGTGCAGTAAAGTCTTGAAAGGTCATGATTTACAATCTTCCCTGGAAGGGTCGGCTAACACTAGGTCCCGCTAGTTACAAGGTCTTGGAATCTTGGAACTCTATATTTCTAACAATAAATTGCTTTTGTTATTTTACTTAACCAGTTTTATTGTCAAATACATTATCCAACTATAAGCAATTAAAAAATAACAAGGAATAAAACAGACAAAAAGAACCGTTCGAATAAACGAAATCAATTAATTTAAAGTTTTAAGCACTTATTTCCCCGATTGACATCGCTTAATTAAAACTTTCTTCAGAACCTTTTTTTTAGAGCATTTAGTAAGCTTTCGAATGGTAATCATCCGCTTCACAAGATTGTCAACGGTTTTCGAGATACTAACGAAAGTATACAAAGTTACCAAAATTGTTTTGTCTGTTAATAAAATATTTTATTCTAACCCTTCCTTTACTCTAAACGTAACGAAAATTTCAACATATTAGTGTTGATGAAATTCGAACATGCAGAAAATGTTTCAACTGTATCCCATAATTCTATGTACCAAAATAAAAGACAAACAACCCTCTCTAGGAAGGACGCTAGGCAGTTGAAAGGCTATATCTTGGAAATCCATATCTCTAACATTAAATTGTTTTTCTTATTTTTCTTAACCTGTTTTATTTTCAAATACATTATCCAACTATAAGCAATTAAAAAATAACAAGGAAAAAAAACAGACAAAAAGAACAGTTTCAATAAGCGAAATCAATTACTTTAAAGTTTTAAGATCTTATTTCTCCAATTGACATCGCCTAATCAAAACTTTCATTAGAACCTTTTTTTTTTAGAGCATTTAATAAGCTTTCTAATGGTATTCTTCCGTTTACCAAGATTCTCAACCTTTTTCGAGGTATTAAGGAAAGTATACAAAGTTACCAAAACTTTTCATGTCTGTTAATAAAATATTTTATTCTAACCCTTCCTTAACTCCAAACGTAACATAACTTTCAACATATTAGTTTTAATGACAGTAGAACATGCAGAAAATGTTTCAACTGAATCCCATGATTCTAAGTACCCAAACCAAAAACGGTATTCAAAAACTATTTTTCCAATTTTCTCGAAAACGGTTAAAGCTATTTCCTTGAAAATGGTTTCATTCGTTTTCCTAGACCAAGAAGCATATAAAACGAGTACTTACAAGCTTATGAACTCAAAAACGTAAGCGTTACGATTTTTTTTTTGCGTGAATTTCGCCCCAAACGCCATCTTCCAGTAGGCGGATTTCGCTGGTTAACGAACTTGATCTTTCAAATTAGACGAAAGATTTTTGTACCAAATTTCATCAAAATCGGACCATTCGTCTGGGAGTTACAGAGCGAACAGATATATATATATATATATATACTAGCTGACCCGGCGAACTTCGTACCGCCTAACAGTCGATTCAATAATTTTTTTTAAATATTTATTCTGCTATTCAGGACTCCGGGTCAGCTATCAAGATGTAGACATCTGGCGGGGATAACTAATTAAATGACGATTGATCAGTTTTCGACCGGAGAGGAAAGATGATTAAATTACTAAAATGGCTATTAAAAAATAAGGGTTGATCGTAGAAGGGTGAAAATTGAGGATTGTATGTATTTTGGTATGTTGTATCATAAAAAAATAGAAATTAAAAATTTTGTCTAAAAAATAAAAAATAAAATTTAGGGGTGGACTACCCCTAACATTTAGGGGGATGAAAAATAGATGTTGGCCGATTCTCATAGATACCGGATAAGCACAAAAAATTTCATCAAAATCGGTCAAGCCGTTTCGGAGGAGTATGGCAACGAAAACTGTGACACGAGAATTTTATATATTAGATATATATATATATATATATATATATATATGTATATATATACATATATATATATATATGTATATATATATACATATATATATATATATATATATATATATATATATATACAAATTTGAACCACCGTTATTTTCGGTCTTTAGGGGTTCTGAAACGCGAAATTTTCTAGTCGGCACTTCCAGATTGTTTCATTGTATCAACCCTATAAGCGGGGTTCCTCCCTATGGGGGAGGGAGTAACCGCGCTAAAATATCCGACTCAAAGGAACTGCGTCATCTTAGCGTGGTTACTTTCTTATCCCTAGTGACATTTCTAAAAGAATAGTAACAGTTGAAGCGGTTATTTTGATATTTCGTGAAAAGCATATCTTGAATAAAAGCAATATTTCAGGTGTCAACCCTCAAATAACAGTTGGGATTGGACCTTAGGGTCTCGTCCAGGTAGAGCTCTTACAAGACAGAGAATAGAGAAGGGTTGATTGGCCCCTACCGTATAGGTAGACAACTCATTTACCTCTTCAACCCATTTCAATAAAACAACAAATTAAAAAGTGAGGCAAATAGGGAAAAACTGTTCTAAAGAACGACAAAAACACTAGTGAAGAAGCAGAAAATATTCTTAAGGCGCCATCGAATCTCTCTCTTGGAAAGCTATATTTCTAACAATAATTTCCTATTCTTATTTTACTTATCCTGTTTTATTGACAAATACATTCTACTATTAGAAACAATTTAAAAATAACAAGAAAGAAAACAGACAAAAAAAACCTTTCATATAAACGACCTAAATAAAAAACGTTCTTCAAAACCTTTTTTGTAGAGTATTTTGTAAGATTTCGAATGGTAACCTTCCGCTTACCAAGAGTCCTGACTGTTTTCGAGAGGGAAAAAAAATCAGTCCCGTAACAGGCCACAAGGGCCCAGAGGGGCGATACTGTAGAGGTATCTGATTCTTGACCATACGGCACTCTAGGGAGATAGTGTGGTCAATACTATACTCCGGACGCCTGATTTTTCCCTTGCTCCTTTGACTGCTAGAGACATTAGTACCAAAGTACCCATTGATAAATTAATTAAAGGCTGGGTTGGTCTAGGGACGACAGCACTAGAAGAAAAAATCTTTAGTGCGCGCTCGGGTTTTGAACCTGGTCCTCCAGTTCATTAGTCGAGTGCCCTGTTTTCGAGATATTAAGGAAAATATACCCAAAACTTTTCGTGTCTGTTAATAAAATATATTATCCTTATCCTTCCTTAACTCAAAACGTAACCAAAATGACACACACACACACACCTGTATGCACATATAGTGCATATTGTAAGCAGTTTGTCATCTTTAGTTTTTTTAAAGATTTTTTTTCTCGAAAAAACTCAACGTTTCCGAGATATAAGCAAAAAAAAACTGAAACAAGCCCGACATATTCAAGTTTTTTTTGTTTTTGTTTTTTGCCAATTTCGACCATAAGCCACACTCAGATCAAGGGGCGAATTCGGATTCAGTGCCCCAAAAAACACAATGATAACAAATGAAAAACCTATCCTTTCTAAACTATAAGGCCGAGCGTACACGGTGAGACTGTTTTTTGACCATTTCAAACTAGTCTGAAACGAATCACATGTTAAGGCCCATCGCACATGATGCAACCCGTTTACAACTCCAGCTGCACGTGCAACTGTTTTGAGACCCCGGC
>OX328123.1:2476695-2601695 GCA_946811695.1 Gonocerus acuteangulatus | reverse complement strand
GGAGTTTGGGGCGAAATTCGCGCAGAAAAAATCGTAACGCTTACGTTTTTGAGTTCATAAGCTTGTAAGTACTCTTTTTATAGGCTTCTTGGGCTAGGAAAACGAATGAAACCATTTTCAAGGCGATAGCTTTAACCGTTTTCGAGAAAATTGGAAAAATACTTTTTGAATACCGTTTTTGGTTTGGGTACTTAGAATCATGGGATTCAGTTGAAACATTTTCTGCATGTTCTACTTTCATTAAAACTAATATGTTGAAATTTTGGTTACGTTTGGAGTTAAGGAAGGGTTAGAATAAAATATTTTATTAACAGACATAAAAAGTTTTGGTAACTTTGTATATTTTCCTTAATATCTCGAAAAAGGTTAAGAATTTGGTAAACGAAAGAATACCATTAGAAAGCTTACTAAATGCTCTACAAAAAAGGTTCTGATGAAAGTTTTGATTAGGCGATGTCAATCGGAGAAATAAGTGCTTAAAACATTAAAGTAATTGATTTTGCTTATTTGAACTGTTCTTTTTGTCTGTTTTTATTCCTTGTTATTTTTTAATTGCTTATAGTTGGATAATGTATTTTACAATAAAACAGATTAGGCAAAATAAGAAAAACAATTCATTGTTAGAAATATAGCTTGCCAAGAGAAAAAGATTCGTTGACGTCTTTTGAATATTTTCAATTGCCTTTATGCTGTTGGTTTTTTTATTTTATTTTTTAATTGATTTTATCTGTAGAATTATTACTATAGTAAAAGAACACAGGAATGTGTGAAAATATTTGATATTTTCCAATTCATTGAAACGTATGAAATGAAGTATCGGTAGAAGAGGATTCTAGGGTCTTGCGGACCTGACCCCAGGTATAGCCAGCCATAAAACCCTTTGAACAAAGGCCGAGGAAAATATTATCTGTTTCTATTCTATGCTTTTCAAGTGAGAATAGGGATATGAACAGGAACCGGGGTCTCCCGTGGTCTAATGGCTAGCGCCTTGGATTCATAAGCGGGAGATGGTGGGTTCGATTCCCAACCTCCGGCAGGAATTTTATCATCCCACGGCTCGCTGGTGAAATTCCTCGCTACACCCTGGATGTCGGCGCTAATGACCTAGATGTAGATGTGCCGTAAAAAAAAAAAAAAAAAAAAAAAAAAAAAAAAAAAAAAAAAAAAAAAAAAAAAAAAAAAAAAAAAAAAAACTGGAACCGCGCTAAGATGACGCAGTTCCTGCGAGTCGGACTCTTTTTCGGTGTAGAATCACCAGAATAAAAATGGTCCAGATCGGTTACCCCATCGCTGTATACTCCCCTTGTGAGTCTGACATCTCAAGTTCTTACAAAAAAACACGTAGCTCACTAAATAAACACACCACTTGCGAAACTGTTGGGCAATTGATTTACAACAAGCCAATATACTCGCTTGAGCCAATGTACCCACTGGAGACCCGGTAGCCGTGAGGTTTAAGGCGTGAGCTCTTAACACTCCGTGCCAAAGGTCGTGGGTTCGGTTCCCACTAGGGGTGGTGGCTTTTCTTTCGAAAAAAGAAAAGGCATCAACCCTATCCTGGTTAGAAAAGGGTGGTAACCTATAGATAACCCGTCCTAAAATTCGTAGTTAATAATAAATGGACGTTAAAATTTTAATTTAAATAAATATACTCGCGTGTTTTGTTTCAGTTGCAAAATAATTTCATACGCAACTGGTTTGCAACTCTAATTGCAGAAAAGTCGCACCGTGAGCAGAAAGAAGTTTTATTTCAGTTGCAAACTGGTTTCAGACGACTAGTTTGCAACTCGAGTTGCAGAACAGTCGCATCGTGTGCGCTGGGCCTTAGGAGAACTTGCAGTGAGAGAGGCTGGTGTTCTGGACTGCACAATGAAGGCTGCAGTAATACTACAGCCTGAAACAAATACCGGTTGTGCGGGTTTAGTATCTCATGAGCGCTTTGATGGTTAGGCCTTCAAGTTCGCGTTAATCTGATGTTATCCATTATCTGTGATAATTAGAGCCCGGAAGTTAGGCAAAATCCCTTTTTTATCTGAATGGTTATATTGAAGAATCAGATTGAAATAAATATGATTTCGTGCATTTAGGAAGTGTAGCGACAATTTTTATTTTGCCTTTTTTGCCTATTTTGGATTCCGTTGCCTATTTTTGCCTTTTTTGCTTGTTATGTAATTTTTTTCTGCGATTTAAACATTTCAAAAAGCACATATTAAATTTACGTTCATCGAAGACAAAAAAGGTTGCTGAAATTACAAATTGCCTTATTTAGCTATTTTCCCAACCATTTATTTAATACAAATAAAGCAGACTGGAAGGTATATCTGGATTACATCGAAGACAAACTAAAGATAACAAAAATTGCTTCTATCGATGCTTTCCAGAATCTAATACTCGAGGCAGCTGAGCAAAGCATTCCAAAAACTCCAAACACCTACAAAAGACTTCCGGTGCCCTGGTGGAACGATGAATGCAGAACGGCTGTAAATGAGCGGAAGAAAGCTCTCCGGCTTTTTAGTAGGAATCCATCGCAAACTTATCTTGAGGATTATAAAAAGAAGAAAGCCAAAGCTCAGTGGGTGATAAAATCTACTAAGAAGAAATGTTGGATTGACTTTTTGACAAACATTAACGAAAATACGACTTCAAAGAACGTATGGGAAAAACTAAACCAAATTCAACACAAAAAATACAGCGCACCTATAACTGGACTTAAACATCAAGACGAAATAATAACAGGCCCTCGAATGATAAGAGGTGTTCTAGGAAGTGACTTCAGCAGAATATCTAGCACTGCAAACTTTAGTGAAGACTTCCTAGACCACAAAACTTACACTGAGAACATAGAAATACCTATACTTACTGACGTAGAACATCCACTGAATGACGACTTCACGCTAAACGAATTGAAATGTGTTCTTTCAGGCATCCGTAACACTTCTCCGGGACCAGACAACATTTCTTACGAGCTGATTAATAATTTACCCACTAGAGGTCTGGCTACTCTTCTCATGCTATACAACAATATCTTCAAGACAGGTACCTATCCTAGACCCTGGAACGAATCTGTTGTCATTCCAGATTTCTGGAGAACCTTCGTTGGATTATCGACGTCAGATGATCTGTCTTAAATTTATCGTGAGATCAAAAACTTTGAACACCCCATGCGTAAACATGTTTTTAAACAACCCTTACATGAACAAATATATACAGGAACAACCAAGGCAAAAGCCACTCCTAATCCGATTCCATGAAAACACTGAAAATGCTACATTGATCAATACACCTACACATCCTTACAGAAACCTCTCAATCCCACCTTGGAGAGTAAACAACCTAAGAATCGACTTGACTATGACGAAATTTAAAAAAGCCGACGCATCATCTCAGAACTACTACAGGGCTTCATTTAACAAGTTGACAAGGACTAATGGAAATACTCCAATAATATACACGGATGGGTCCAAAACAGCAAATGGCGTGAGTGCAGCTGCTATTTTAGGAGAAAGTATATGCAACATCAGCCTCCCAGCAGATGCAAGCATATATACAGCAGAGCTGCACGGCATACTTTTGGGCCTATCCGACGTACAGACTACAATACCGCATATAATACTGGGTACAGACTCCTTAAGTTGTTTACTCTCCTTAAAGAATATCTACACCACCAACCCGATCCTCGTTCAAATTTTACAAGAACTATCGAGACTAAAAGACTTACACACAATGGTAACAATGGTGTGGGTTCCTGGTCATGAGAACCTTGGAGAGACTTCAAAAGCAGACGAACAGGCAAAACTTGCTACAACTAGCCGACCACATGACTTACTTACATCACAAGACTTACAAACGAAAATAACACACACTGTACTGAATAGATGACAAGCAACGTGGTACTGCACACAAGATAACAACCTCAGGGAAGTAAAGTCCAGTATACAGCCATATTCGTCAGGTGAACTAAGGGCAAGACGCGACGAAGTAATACTAACACGACTTAGGATCGGACATACACGACTCACCCATTCGTACCTCTTCACAAGACAAGACAAACCACTATGTGAGGCATGCAACGTACCTTTAACTGTAAAACACTTCCTAACAGACTGCCTTAATAGAGACAACTTACAGATTCCTCAGTGAACTGTTATCTGCTAACAGCCCCCACATTGATACCATACTGACATACTTAAAGACGACCAAGACATACAATAAAATATAATTATACCAAACATAACTCCCAAGTCAAAGTTTCTTATTTCAGGATAATATTCCTCAGATATCAACTCCGCAAATATATTACTACTATTTATTATTACCGTTAAAATTACAAGTTTAATTCTGTATTTTTTTATTTTATTAATTCCTTACATATTTATTTTTAATTTTTTGTTATTATTCTTTTCTTCATTTCATTTTCCGTACCCTTTAATTTTGTTACTGATCCTTAGCTTATAATTTATTATTTTATTTATTATATTTTATATAAATTCTTTTAGGGCAGATCACCATTGCTGTGCAGCTCTTCTTTTAGGGCAGATCACCATTGCTGTGCAGCTCTTCTTTTAGGGCAGATCAACATTCCTGTGCAGCTCTTAAAGTAAAATAAATAAATAAAAATAATTACAGTACTGCCTATTTTCATTATTTTAAGTGCCTTTTTGCCTGCCTATTTCACCCAAAAATAAATGCCTAACTTCCGGGCTCTAGTGATAATATTTCACGCCGACTAACAAGAACTGCGCAGCTAATTTCCGTTATGATCCCTAGTGTCATAGAATAGAACTAATGTTTTTTATTGATCTTTTGTGAAAAATTTAAGCAGGTGTAAACTTGAAAAATTAAATCTGAAAGAAAAGGATAACTTGAGTGAACTTTTTTTTTGAGAGAAACAATTTGTTTAGCATTTGTAACACGTTTGTAGCCATTTAAGATCTGAATTGCGTACCAATGTACCATTTTTATGCTTTTCCAAAAGACCAATGAGGAAAAATAGTAAAAAACGCTTGTTTCAGGTCCAAAAATGTGCGAAAAAATTAAGGAATTCGAATGTGCCCGAACCGGAATCCTAATTGCTTTCCAGTTGAAGTTTATAGTATTTTCCTCCGTTACCGAATTCGGGAAAGTAAAACCTTAAGGAATATTCGGGCCGGCACACAGTGAAACACACTTCGCCTATGCGTCAGACCTAGCAGTCAACGTGTTAACAAATTTTTTATCTCGAGCCATTTCTTAACCTAGTAGAACGCGAATACTTTCGGCACTTCCGTATTGTGACATAAAACCTTTCCCCAGACATTGTCTTTCATCACACCCCCCACAGAAACATAGAAACCGACACGTGGTTCGGAACTGTCACAAGAATGTATGCATAAACACGATCTTCCTGGAATTGATACTACCCATTCAAGCGACTTCTGCAATGTCATACGCCTGTCTGAAGTCATACAATATACACATTTGACATTGCACATACACCGATGAGGTGAGGCTTTGGATTTCGAAGAATCCTGGAGGGAACCACCATCTTCCTGGAATTGATACTACCCATTCAAGCGGCTTCTGCAATGTCATACGCCTGTCTGAAGCCATACAATATACACTCCTGACATCGCACATACAACGATGAGGTGAGGCTTTGGATTTCGAAGAATTCTGGAGGGAACCACCATCTTCCTGGAATTGATACTACCCATTCAAGCGGCTTCTGCAATGTCATACGCCTGTCTGAAGTCATACAATATACACTCCTGACATCGCACATACACCGATGAGGTGAGGCTTTGGATTTCGAAGAATCCTGGAGGGAACCACCATCTTCCTGGAATTGATACTACCCATTCAAGCGGCTTTTGCAATGTCAAACGCCTGTCTGAAGCCATACAATATACACACCTGATATTGCACATACAACGATGAGGCGAGGCTTTGGATTTCGAAGAATTCTGGAGGGAACCACCATCGATGGAGGAATACAACTTCTCGGCCCACCAGTGTTTCCTTGCCGTTGCGTAAAAGGCGTCCTCGTTCAAGCCCTGTCGCTCTCGCGTTCCACAACCTTTTGGCTACAGCTCTCGGACTGCATGCAGCCCTGGCCGCAGGCAACACCGATCTCTGTAAAAGCTGGAGGCGGCCAATGGTTCTCGTCTAATGAAGAGTACGCTTATCTAGAATCAGTCAGGAACTCATAGTGGGTATGACTCCTTCACAAAGGATATCTCCAACCTCATACCTTCTCTGAAAACTTTACAAACCTAGAAAACCGAAATAAGGAATCATCGCCCGATCAAACTCCAACATTCTTGGAACTCCTGGAGGACCCCACTCCATCACAAAATTTTCTTGACAAGGTCTCTACCATTGACATCCAATCTCTAAGCATCCAGTCAAGGAATTGATACATAACTGCTTCCAGGATCATCCCGGCTAGGAGGGCATACTGACTCGGACGATGAAAAGCTTTAAAACTATCAATAGCGAGGACGTGCAGTTCGCTGCGACAATTCTTCCGCACTAAACCCATCCTAGCTCCTTCTAAATCCTCCCACAGCGTGAATATTGTAGAAAACAGAACGGAGTAGAGAAAACGAACACCTTCCACCGATTATTGAGGACCTGTTGACGTTGGCTTTTACCAATAATTCTTCAAGGACACAGCCAATAATGCAGTTTTTTGAATCCGCCATACCACCGCACCGCTCTCCTTGTATGAATTCTGCATCGGAACGGAACCAAGTACTGGGCGATACTGGGAGTTGTGCTCAGCCCTTTCTCCTAGAGTCCGTCTACAGAATGTCATTTATGAATTATATAAAAAAGAAATAATCCTAAGATATAAAAATCAGGCATTAACATACTTTATCACATTGTATGTAGTATACATTACAATTAGTAGATTATATTACTAAATTTTAGAAGCGATGAAATATTGTAATTTACATTTGAGAAGAGCACTTGGTAAAATTGAAGTTAGAAGCCTGGAGATGATTAATCAATGGGGGAGATGTAGGAGAGACAGAGAGAGATGACGGGAAGAAATGGGAGAGAGACAGAGAGAGATGACGGGAAGAATAGCGAGAGAGAGAGAGAGAGAGAGAGAGAGAGAGAGAAAGGGAGTGTGTGTGTACGATGAGAGAGAGAGAGAGAGAGAGAGAGAGAGAGAGAGAGAGTATGTGTGTGAGAGATAGGGAGAGAGAGTACGGGAGTGTGTCTTTGAGAGAGAGAGAGTAAGGAAGTGTGTGTGTGTGTGTGTGTGTGTGTGTGTGTGTGTGAGAGGAGAGAGAGAGAGAGAGAGAGAGAGAGAGAGAGAGAGAGAGAGAGAGAGAGAGAGAGAGAGAGAGAGAGAGAGAGAGAGAGAGAGAGAGTGAGAGAGAGAGAGAGACCTAAGATGAACAGACCACAGCCCAGGCCTGTCACCGAACCGCTATCCATCAAACCCCCACACAGCGACAAATTCTTTTCTTTGCTATTTCCTTGATATTTTATAGCCATCTTGATCCGGCTTCTATTAAGAAAAGCTCCTCATGTGTTATATCAACAAATAGATTGCAGGGCAGGCCGATTATGCTTGATGCCTTGGTAAGAAAAATCATCAAAAGAAAAGTAAGAAAAGTCCCTTCCAGGGGGTCTGGACGGTGTACATGGCGTCCACTCTCTAATGCACATTTAGCTCAGGATTAAAGGGTCATGTAATTTGAATAGCAGAATTTTTGTGAATTATCATAACATTTTAATCAGTATTTAATTAGATTAAGGTTAAACCCACTAAGACTTTGAATCTACCATTCCTTTACGGTGGGTAGCGCGTGCTGGCCGACCCTGCAGTACGGCGGGTAGTGCGGATTGGCCGACCCTGCAGTACGGCGGGTAGCGCGTGCTGGCCGACCCTGCAGTACGGTGGGTAGCGCGTGCTGGCCGCCCCTGCAGTACGGCGGGTAGCGCGGATCGGTTGACCCTGCAGTACGGTGAGCCCAACTGTACGGCGCGGCGTGCCTCTACTCCTACAGCAGTCTACAGTAAGGAAAGGGTTAAGCGTGGTAACCTCACACATTTTAGTCTATTTAAAGGAACCTGCGGTATAAAAGAAATGTACATGTGTTTAAACCTGTTTAATGAATTTCTCGCTGTTTACGATGGATATAAAATATAACAGTCCATTATTAAAATTCTCTGAATCTAATTTCTCCCAAAGTTGTGTAGATTTAAGAGTTCTAAAATTCCCAAAGTAAATGTTCCCTTGGGTATTAGAGTCGGCCATTAGGGTAAAAAGGATCTTAATTCCAGCCTCCTTTTCCTGGTCATTCCTCCTTCCACCCCCCCCCCCCTACTCATTCCCCCCTACCCTTACCCCCTCACCCCCAGGCCATTTCTAAAATGCCGCAATCAAGGAGAAGATCCCATATTTCCTGCCTCTTTCTTGGCTCTATTATAAAAATGCAGATTGTGGAGTAACCGTTGTGAAAATATTCGGCTAAAGTATTTCAAAAGAACCTTTCGGTTCTTACACATTAAAACTATTTTAAATATCAAAGACTCTACATGAATATGGTTCAATCCGTTTACAACGGTCCAGAAAAAAATAATCTAGTTGCTTGGCCATCTCCCTAGTGTCCCGTATGGTCAAGAATCAGATACCTCTACAGTATCTGGCCCCCTCCCCCCGTTAAGCCAGGAGCAGGCTAGGACCTTTTCTTTTTCCTAAGGCTGCATCAACATTGGACCCGTATTTCTCCCGATCCGATCCAATCCGATATCGTTTGACCGGCGTGAGTGCCTACATTGGTCCCGACACCATTCCGATCCGATCTAGGCACAGCTCGTCAGTAATGACCAAGTACTGAATAGAAAATGTGTGATTAATTTAATAAATACAGCCTAATAAGCATAGAAACCTTCGATTAGGTTGAATGTTCGAGGTATTTACACTACGATAAAAGAAGTATTAGTATTCATATTTTAAAATTATTTATAAGAAAGGTAGCTAGAAGGTTATAGACATTGGATGGTTATAAATATCTTTCCACGTGTTTTAGTAAACAAGGGAGACAAGAGAAACAAAAATCCGGCCATACGAAGTTGCTCTAAATTTTATTACCTTTCACTACCTTCAAAAAAAAAAAAAAAAAAAAAAAAAAATTGCATTGAAATCGGTTAAGATATAGAGGCTGTAGAGCTTTTTGAAATACAATATGTCGTTTGGCGCCATTTTTCTTCGTCGGTCCGACATCGGATCGGATCAGGTCGAGTCGGTACCAATGTAGGCACCACCATTCAGATGCATGTGTTTTTAGTTTTTGTTACAGTCGGTGGCTATCGGATCGTATCGGATCGGGCCGAATGTAGGTGCCCCCTTATTGTCGTTTAGAAATCACAACTTTAGAACAGAACACTCAAATAAAATAAAATAAATGGAAATTGTGTTGAAAATAAGTTTACTTTAAAATTCAATTATTTGAAAATTAATGATTTTAATGTTCAGTAATTTCTCAGATGGAGGCCCCGTGGGCGTGAGCATTTAACAATCCGTGCCAAGAATCGTGGGTTCGATTCCCACTAGGGGTAGTGGCTTTTCTGTAGAATAAAGAAAAGGCATCAGCCCTATCCTGCCTGGAAAAGGGTGGTAACCTATAGTCCTAAAATTCTTTGTTAATAATAATGAACATTTATTATTAAATTATAACGTCCATTTATTATTAACTAGGAATTTTAGGACGGGTTATCTATAGGTTATTACCCTTTTCTAGCCAGGATAGGGCTGATGCTTTATCTGTTTTCTAAAGAAAAGCCACCACCCCTAGTGGGAATCGTACCCACAACCCTTTGGCACAGAGTTTTAAGTGCTCACGCCTTAACGCTCACGGCCACCGGGCCTCCGAAATGAACATTTAAATTTAAATAAATACGTACTCACACTCATATGGGTTGATTTGTTTACAAGAAAGTTAGGTTAAGAACAATTCTAAAATTAATTTCAAAGCTCAAATTTTCAGCTTTAGTGGACAATGTTATGATTAGCTGTAACGGAATCCAATACAGATCTACAATTCCAGAAGTCTATTATGCGTGAGAAGACATGGATGTCTCAGAAGGATTTCAGTAAGGAAAAGAGGCAATTAATAAAGGAGGGGCTGATTAGGAAAACTTCGAATATAAAGGACATCAAAATAAGTGAAGAAGAAACAGAACTGGATGAGTTTACGAAACTCTGCCGTAAGTTTATGTTCGTGAGTACTGAAAACCGATGCTTAAGACTGTACGAGGAGAACCTCACGCAGAGCTTTCCTAACGGACTGGATCCAGACAATGCTGAACTACACCAAGATGGCTACTGTAAGGATCCAGAGTCCAGGTACAGCATACGGTTATTCATACATATTATACAGGGAGCAGCTGGGTTTTATTTCATTTTTAGTGGGGTTCAGCCCTCTCTCCATAGGCAGGAATCCCGCTTATAAGGTTGACCTCACCGCAATACAGTCTGAATGTTTGTTGCTTACACAAATCCACACCGTTAGACCTATTTTGACCAAACATGCCACACAGGTAGGCCTTGATCCGGGAAGTCTCTTAGGCTAGGTCAAAAACGTCTACCAGCTGTCTGTCTGTTTCTTCCTTATGAAATCCACACCGTTTCCCCGATTCTGATCAAATGTGACACACATGTAAGTCTTGATACGGGGAGTGTCACGGGCTAAGTAAAAAAACTTTCAGGACTCACAGTTCGGAAGTCGCGTGTTCGATACTCTGTCAACCCGATAGTTACAGATTTGCGTTATTAGATTTTAATGGTTTTTATTTAGTTTCTAATTTATTTTTGGTTTTCTAGATGGGGTGTAGAATGGCACGCCGGGTAACAGCTAGTATATATATATATATATATATATATATATATATATATATATATATATATATATTCCTTTATAAGGAATTTAACAGATGTTTTGTACAACATTATAGAGTATTGAACCAAAAATCTCATTTAAGTATTTAAAACAAGAAGTCCTCTCCCTATCGAGCGTCTCCCTTCCATTCTCTCCACCGAGGCGACTCAGAAGACAGTGGCCCAGAGATCTGCAGCAGTGACCAAGCTAAGTGTTAAAGGCTTCCTCTTCCTTCAAGTGCGTCAATGTCTGTGGTTCACCGATCTCTCTTTGACTCCAGCCACTGGTCGGAGCAGAAGGGAGCTTGGGTAGGCCTCTTTCGACGACATCTGAGTTAATGGAAGATGAAGTTTGGAGGCCTTGGGCACGAAACCTTTATATTGTATCACATGTCATATTACCAGATGTATTCACATACAGAATGTAATAACATATAAAACTATAGTTTGAGAGATATAACTTGTCACTAGAGGAAAGCGTAGAGGGGGCTCGACGTTGCCAGTTCTACAACCCTCCCACCGCCCGCTCTTCCTGGGCGCGGGACTAGGACAGGGAGGAGTGGCAACCCAGCAAAGCCGGCATTGGCTTGAGGCGCCTCCACTTTCCCCTTCCGTCCACAGCCAAGTGACAAGTTATATCCAACTATGATAGAAAGTGCAATGACTATCTTGAAGTTTATTGCACTTGATTATAAAGAAAAGAAAGTCAATTTTCTGGGAAGTAACACCATCCATGCCAAAATCCTTTATATTATAGTTCTGTGATTATAGTTCCATTAACACTAACAACATACTATTGCTCCTCCAGAGTAAAGCCGTGCCCCGGAAAATGCCGAGACCGTCCCGATCCTTGGACTAGATGGACCGGCAGATCCTGGACGAGCGATCCTGGACTTAGACTGCGTCCAGACTTCCTCTCTCCCAGATTCGTCCGTCCTTGCAGATCGGATCTGGAACTACGAGAAGCCAGCGATATCTATACCAATGCTATCGCTTGCGATATCAAGTCAACCTTCAAACCATTGCCTCAAAGTGTTGAGATCCTTCTCAGAGGGACAAGATTCCTGTCACAGCCATATTGCATTGCCACGTTCATGGTTGTCATCTTTCTCTTATGTCAGTATATGCCCAATTATAACATAACGAATAGTGAATAATTCATTTTATGATAATAAAAATGATTAAAGTATAAATGTTGTTTTGTCTTCAAGAAATTAAACTACAAAGTGGTCTCAAAATGATGGCCCGTGGTCCATGAAAGCTAGTGGTTTATATTTGTTGTGATAACATTCATTATCTTCTTTAATAAGCAAAACTACCTACTTAATTTATTATTATTATTATTAAATTTTAACGTATATTTATTAACTTAATTTATTAAATACTAAATATAATGCATTTATATGTATAGTAATAATAAATTTATATCATTATTTTTGAGAATAAATATGCTTTAGCGGTGACTAAACTGGGAAAAAAACGTTATTAAAAAATGACACAAAAGAATGTCCGCTGGCGTTTGCACATGCACAGTTGCAACCGCGCATGCGCAGTGGCGTTAGCAATTGCGCAGTGGCGTTCGCGCATGCTTAGTGGCCATGTACGGATAGGATGACTGCATGTTATAGAGTACATTACATAGGTTCATCGGGTGACCTAGCGTTACAAAAAGGTGTCACAAGAAGGTGTCGCTATGCTCTGAAAACCCACGAATATTCCATTGTATAAATTTGTTGGACTGGAGCATCTTAAATCGAATAATTAGTATTCATTCCGACTCAGCAGGCAATTTCTTAGGCCCACGTTTCTTACCCTTGGGCCAACCCTTTTTTCCAGTTAACACTGGTGTAAATGTGCCACCGTCATCATCCGCCACTTCCTCAACGGCATTTACGTTGAGGGAAGGCGGAGGAACAGACGGCACAATTTCATCATTCTCAACAATTTTAGGGGAAATTGTATTTCCCTTTTCTTTATTTTCATTCACCGGAGTGAATGATGTAGATGGGGAGGGGAGGGGAACCGGTGAGGAAGGAAATTTTGGGGAGTCTAGGAGTTTGGGAAAAGGGGGAGGGGGTGTTTTTAAATTTATCCTTTTCTGCTTTTCTATTTGTTTCAGTCTCATTTCTGACAGCACTAGAGTACGTACCTCTGCATGCATAAGAGGTACTCTTTACTAAAACTCGGGCTTCTTTGAATGTCAGATTTTTAATTTCAGATCTCATTTTTTTGGATCTCTTTTTCAATTTTGAATTCCATGCATTCACGAGATCGGGCATTGTGGGGACCGTCACAATTTGGGCATTTCGGCGGAGAAGGGCAAGCAGACGAGCCATGTGCTGCGTGACCACAAACACATATCTCTATCTCCGACCTGCATCTTAACGCGGAATGCAGGTCGGAGATAGGACCTAACCTTTGGCACCTAAAACATCTCATCGGCGCGGGTACATAAGGGCGGACTCTCAGCGTGTAGAATGCTGCTTGTACACTGGGAGGGAGCTCGGGTCGATCGAATATGAACATCACACTCCCTGTGAAT
Source organism: Gonocerus acuteangulatus (assembly GCA_946811695.1). NCBI lineage: Eukaryota > Metazoa > Arthropoda > Insecta > Hemiptera > Coreidae > Gonocerus > Gonocerus acuteangulatus. Next base: position 2,588,277 of record OX328123.1, on the reverse strand, counting down.
TCTAGGGCTTCTTCATTGCCGTTCGCCATTCTCTTCTTTCGAAGGAATTTACGAACAGCAACGACGCCTTGATCCCTTAGCCCTTCTTTTATTTCGTCCCCCGATGAGTGCTCCAAATCGAAGCAAGTAACCACCCCTCTGGAGGTATTCAATGTTTTGTGCAGTTCTGCCTTAACACTGATTGCCCCGAGAGTGTCTGTTATCATGATTTTTTCTGCTTGCTGTTTGGTAGCTGCTTCAATCAGCAAGGCCCCATTTGCCATCTTGCTCAGTCCTGCAACGTTTCCAAAATTCTGAGAAACCAGTTTGTTAATAAGAAACGGGGACACTTTTGTAAATAAATGTCCCTCCCTTCGGCTTATTACAATGAACTTTGAAAATTTAGCTTCACTATTTGCTGGAATTTCTAAAAGTTTTCTCTTCCATGTTTTTCTTTGTCTCTTCTTCTCGGGTCTCTTTGTAGGCGTTATAAACGGCTCCAAAGTGAACCGAGAAGTACTATTACGAATTTCGCTGTGTTCGTTGTTTAACACTTGGATTTGAGAACTATCGGTCGGTTCACGTCCAAGTGTTAGATCTACACCGCTCCCATTACCCTGCATGGTCCAAGTCCATGCAGGGGTCGCCCAGAGGGTCCTGCTTACCCCCTGGGTTGTCCATAATGAGGAGTCCGGCTGTCTCATTTGTGGACGTAGGGAAGGTAGTTTAGGTGACTCCTAATCCTCGCCACCGAGACTGCTGGTGGGGCTGCCACCTTGGCCGGCAGACCGGCGCCCATTCCCTCTCTAATAGAGGAGGATCCACTCAGTAGAGAAGGTGGCCCTACTTCACAGTGGACCCCCGCCTCTGCTTTTCACCGTCCATGTACTGTACTAGAACGTTGCCCAGGGGGTACCACGGGGAGGAAAAGCAGTAGGCGTTGACGGGAATCAGGTATACTAGGAGATGCTAAGCAGTGGAATAGGGCACTATAGCTTAGCAGAGCTCCCAAAAGAAGTCGGACGGCTCCCATATCCGCACGTCCGCTCCAGCAACCCTTTAGCCCTTTATTTAAATTTAGTTTTTATATTACTTCGTTCGTCGCCTTGTTAGCTGATTTACAGAAATAAAAAAATCTTAGCACATTCTTCGAATAATCTCCCAAACAAGGCTATCACAGTCCCTCGCCTAGTGATTTTATCCGCTATTAACCCTGCATCGGGTGCAATGGTTCTATTTGGTATTGGGGTTGGTGGTTTCTAAGGTACCTCCTTAAGGAGGTCCCGTCCCTCAACACAAGGTACTCCTCCTCCCAGTACCTTCCTAGGTCGGTCCTGTCTACACGGCAGTCAACTTTAATTACCTGACAGATCGCTAGGGAGTGGATACAGTGTCGCCGTCCCCATTTTACCTGATCTCATCACAAATATTGTAGTCTATGAATTTTCTTTAAAATATTTTTTCCTCGTGATTTGGGTCATTTCATCTGTACTTGCGAAGCTGTTCACTGATATAGTCAGGATACGTTGTTCGGTAAATTATTTTATTATGAAAATGCGAAAAAAGTAGTGCTTTTCATAAGCACATTTCTTCCAAAATGCCTAAGAAAATATTTGATCTGACCATCAGAGTAATGCAAGGTTGAGTTGGGGGTTATTCTAGTGTATTTAGGAATAATTCTGCTCAAACGGAGAAAATATTTTTATTGATAATGATAATCGGCTCACGTTTACCAAATATTCAAGGGCTTCAAGAAAAGTTCCCAAACCTTTTTTTATTTTCATGATATTGACTGTGAGTGATTAGTATACATCCATAGAGAGTAAATATCTACTGGTTTGGGTGATGGAGCTCTCTGAGAGAAGTGGAAAATCTGAAACTAAACATAATATCTTTTGCTATACCGCAAAAACAGTGCTTTTACTATTTATGATTTTGCATTGAGCTGATTCATCTATTAGCAGCATTTTAATTCTTATTTCTTTTCTTAGATGTCTGCAATGATTCTCAATTTTTTGTATACCTTAAAATGCATATTGGAATTTTTTTGAAGGAACGGTTTTTTTAGGACGGTTACGCCCGATTACGGTACTCCGGGGAGAAGTGTTCCGTGAAAGACAAATTATTTATTAAAATATTATAATTATTCCGTCCAATATTGCTATTGATGGAGCAGATTTCCAGGCTTGTACAGGAAATAAGGAAAGATTCTGAACTGGATGAAGACGCTGGCTCAGGATCGAGATGGTTGGTGGTTTTAGATTGAGGCATCTCAACGCAGAAAGGCAAAAAGGAAGATGACAAAGAAGAAAAGTATTATTTTCATATTATTATTATAATAATAATATCAGTTGTTCTGTAATTTATTTTTTACTTTGGTTTCTGTAAATTTGTTTATTTTCATTTATCTGGATGACATTATAGATTTTTAACAGGTAATTTATATTGTTATTATTTTCCTAAACCCCCACACCAAAACCACGGAATCTTTATTGTATATATTTTAATAAAATTGTAAAACTAATCAAAAGAATGTTTGTACAGTGGGACTGAAAGGGGTTTGAAATGGAAGATATATTTTTTACGCTGGTAGAACATTGTCCATAAAATAAAACAAAAAAAAATATAGAAAAGGTTAATTATTTAAAAAACTTTGTCTTTCTCTAAAAAATTAATAAAATTGAACTTTTGAAGTTTTCTTCTGAGAAACATTGTCTGTGAAGATTCTCAGAAACTTTCCGATCAAAGGAATCGCAAACTTCACAGACATTTTATTTATTAGAATGTTGTTTTTTATTTTTTTTCAAAGTTTTTCTTTGCTTTTTTTCTCGATTTTATTAATATTTCTTGATTTGACACAGAAAGAAAACACCTTTATGTGTCCAAATAAATCTAGCCAAAAAAATCTGGTCGGTAAGAGAGGATAGAGTACCAAAATAGGTTCGATTCGTATGGAACTGCTTCATTTTAGACCGTTACAGTTGTTATTATTATTCCCTTCTCTCATTTGGTAAACCTGGAATTGAAACAGTTATCATTATTTTTTTTTCCTTCAATACCACATCATTAAACACATATGGTCGCTAAAACTTATAACAAGTTTAAAAAACTGGTCTCCGATAATTATCGATTATCAGCGATCACAGCTACTATGGAAGGTGTTTACAATGAAAAATCGTCTCCTAATTCTACTGAGATGACAACAAATGAAAAGAAACCGTGGTACATAGAATCAAATACCAAGCACGATACAGAGGCATCTGCTCCACGATATCTAACCATAAAAATACAAGAAAAAGGTACGTCTTTCAACCAAATTAATCCTTTTATAATTAATAAATGGTTGAATACATTTTCAAAAAATATTCCCGTTAAAAAATTGAAAAGAGATGGACTACTTCTGGTGGACGTTCCACAAACTTCAGTATCTGTCAAATTACTAAATGCTAAGAAATTCAATGGCCTTCCAGTAATCGTGAAAACCCCATGAAAACCTAAACCATTCACGCGGGGTGTTCTACTGCAGAGACATTGCCGAAGTTCCAGACTCTGACATCATCGCTGAACTGTCGGACCAAAAGGTAATAGGACTGAAACGACTACCATGCAGAGGACTAAAACAATCGCCTCTATTTGTAGCAACTTTAGCATCCCCTGTATTACCTGAGAAACTACACATAGGGTATCTCTCAGTGAACTTAAGGCCGTACATCCCTTTACCTCTAATGTGCTATAGATGCTGCACATTGAATCATCATGCGAATACTTGTGACAAGGAAGCAAGATGTGCCAAGTGTTCCAAAGGGAAGCATGAAGGGGAATGCTCAGAAACAAAATGCTGTTTATGCCAAGAATCTCATTTTTTCAAGAAGTGCCCCTCACATAGGAAAGAATCCGAAATAAGGAAGGTTATGGTCCTTCAAAAAATAAGTTACTCTGAAGCCAAAAGGAGATTTAATGAAAAATGCTCGAACACATATGCTGAGAAGACCAAATCAGGCGTAAGTGAACACGCCATCACCAAAATTCTTCAGCTCATCGAGAAAATAGAGGGGAGACTGGAGAAATTAGAAAATGCTAACAAAAGCAATACTTGAAAGCCCCCGTTCCTCAAGAACTCCTTAGCAGCCGAAGAGAAAGCTCCGAAAAAGGCAATGGAAGTTCAGAACACCAACAAGGTCAAGACTCCAACCAAGAGTAGAAAACAACAACCTGGGTGTCCGAATGCATCGACTTCGAAGAATGAAGAAGCTAACACTTCAGACATTAATGCCGGCAGACAGGGTTCAGCAAGGAAAAAACGTGTCCAATGAAAAGTAACTACACGGGTAAATCATACATGTTTTTAACCTAAACAAATTATTTATGTCATTCCTTCAATGGAATATAAACGGCTTAAAAACACATGTGGATGATCTGAAGTACCTGTTACGAGAAAATCTAATTGGTGTAGCTGGAATACAAGAAACTCACTTAATCCCAGGCAAGGAAGTCAATGTCCATGGCTTTTCGGTATATAGGAATGATTACTGTTTGGGAGGAAGAGCTTGTGGCGGGGTCGCTATACTTGTTAGAGATAACATTTATAGTGAACCTGTCCGATTACTGACTACGTTACAGGCTGTGGCAGTCTCAGTTCTTCTACCGAATCGGATTTCTGTCTGTTCACTCTATCTTCCACCGAGTCAACCGATAGACGTACATGCCCTACAGGACTTACTTACTCCACCTGTACTCATACTTACTGACGCGAACGCAATGAGCGACATGTGGAATTCCCCATTTACGAACAATCGTGGTCAGCATCTACAACAAGTACTAGAACATTTTGACTTAACGACACTTAACGACGACTCACCAACACACTTATGCCCAAGAACAGGTACTCTGTCAAACATAGACATTACTATGTGCTCACCATCAATATATACACATTACAATTGGAAAGTACACAATGACACGCTGTCAAGCGATCATTTTCCCATCTCAATAACTCCCACTACCCGACCAATCCCATTCCAGACTCAACAAACCTACAACACCAAAAAAGCGGACTGGTACTTGTTTCGTCTGTGTTTAACAGAAAAACTTGCTATTAAGGAAATTAGAAATATTGATGAAATAATTGCTCTCATAATTGAAGCAGCCGATTGCAGTATTCCGAAAAAAATTAATAATTTCCAAATAGTGCCAGTTCCTTGGTGGAATGAAGAGTGTAAAACGACAGTAAGCAACCGGAAAAGAGCACTTCGTTTATTTCGTAGGCATCCATCTGATTCGAATCTCCAGAACTATAAAAGATTGAAGGCAAAGGCTCAATGGGTGATTAAGACTAATAAAAAACGATGCTGGACAGAATTTCTGATATCAATAAACAGACATACAACATCCAATGTCATATGGGACAATATTAACAAAATAAAACAGAAAAAGTACCGACAGCCAATTACAGGACTCGTTCTAAACGGTAGAACTATAACAGAACCAACGGAAATCAGCAACATTTTTGGAAACCATTTTGCCCAAATTTCTAGTGACAATAATTTCCTAAAAAATTTCCTTGAACTAAAAAGACAAACTGAAGAAACGGATATACCTATACTAACTGATCACAATAACCCTATTAACGACCCGATCACACTCAAGGAACTAAACCTAGTACTCAGAAACACCGGACAAACATCTCCAGGGCCTGACAATGTCAGTTATGAAATGTTAAAAAACTTACCACCTTTGGGCCTTACTCTTCTTCTAAAAGAATACAATAGAATATTCCTAGACGGAGCATATCCTCACTCCTGGAATCAGGCTATTATTGTACCAATTCTAAAGAATGGCAAAGATAGGAACCTCTCCTCTAGTTATCGCCCAGTATCGTTGACCAATTGTGTATCGAAAATATTTGAGAAAATACTAAATAAACGATTGGTTTTTCTCCTGGAAAAAGAAAATCTATTTTCGCCTTTTCAGTCTGCATTCAGACCTGGTCGTAGTACATTAGACCACATTAGCAGGCTTGAAAACGATATTTTAAATTCATTCATCCAAAAGAATATGGTACTTGCAATGTCTCTGGATTTAGAGAAAGCATACGATACGGTATGGAGAAGGCTGATAATATACCAGTTGAGCAATTGGTGAATTCAAGGTTCGATCTTGTCATTCATACAGAATTATCTACGTAATAGACGATTCCGAGTGAGGATAGGGTCAGCTCTATCAGATGAATTCCTTCAGGAAAACGGAGTGCCTCAGGGAGGAGTTCTTAGCGCCACCCTGTTCAACATAGCAGTAGATTCGATCAAATCTTTCATCCCAAATACAGTATCCTATTGCCAATATGCTGATGACATACTCATCTACACTGCATCCAAAGACGTAAACACAGCACAGGACCAACTACAAGACACATTACAGCGACTTGAACATTGGTGTTCCTTAACTGGGTTTAAGATTTCTAAAGAAAAATCCAGCTGTATACTATTTACACGTAAGAGAACATTCCCCAACCCAAGACTGAAATTGTACAATTATTATCTTCCCGTTGTAATTACAATTAAATTTCTTGGTTTGGTGTTTGATCGACGTCTGACCTGGATCCCCCACTTAAAAGAACTCCTCAATAAATGCAAAAGGTCACTGAATCTATTGAGGATTCTTAGCAATACAAAATGGGGTACTGACAGATGTTCTATGCTCACTTTCTATAGAGCATACATCAGGTCACTTCTGGATTATGGGTGTCAAGCTTATTCATCTGCCAGTAAAAGATCATTACAAATGTTAGACCCGATACATAACGTAGGAATCAGAATAGCGACAGGTGCATTCAGGCACCAGCCTGTATGTCGAAGCCAGTGAGCCGCCATTGAAGTACAGGCGTCAAGAATTTTGTTTAAAATTTTTCACAAAACTTAACTTTTTAAATACACCATACGCACAACTATTAATACAAACCCATTTACAGCTAAGTACAATCAGACGGGAACAAGACAGAGACCACTTAATATCAGAATATTTGACTACGCAGCGAACACGGATTTACTAACCACTCCTACCTACTTACGACACCACCAGACTTACTTACCGTGGAGAATAAATAACTTAGAAATTAACACAAAATTATCAACATTCGATAAAAAAAAACCCTGTTTCCAAAATATTTTACAACAATGAGTTTAATTATCTTCTTTCGTTGTATCCAGATGCAGTACTAGCATTTACAGACGAATCTAGAGAAGGCACTGGATCAGCAGCTATAATAAAACATTCTAAGTTTGCATTAAATTAAATAAAAAATCATCCATTTTTTCAGCAGAACTACAGGGGATACTTTTGGCATTGAGAAATATAACTGCAGTTCCAAATAAGACAATCATCATATGTTGAGATTCACTAAGTTCTTTATTCTCCCTCGTCAACATATATGAGACACACACTCTAATGACAGAGATTTTTCAACAAATACAAGAACTACAAACTTACGGCGTAGAAGTTGTTCTTCTGTGGATACCCGGACACATGGATATCCCAGGAAACACAGAAGCCGACAAATACGCTAAACAAACAACAGAAAAATGTACAATAGACGTAGAAGAACTGACACTACAAGACTTACATGTAAACATAAAAACATATTTACACCTTGAATGGCAAAAAGTTTGGGCTGAAACACAAAACAACAAATTAAGGGAAATTAAGAAAACGGTATGTGTTTGGCCATCAAGCAACAGATCAACCCGAAGAGAAGAGGTAGTTATTACAAGATTACGTATCGGACATTCGTTGCTGACACATCGCTATTTAATGACAAGACAAGACAGACCAGTTTGCGCCATATGCAACGCAAACTTGATTATTAAACACATACTGACTGATTGCAAAGAACGAGACAGACTAAATCTACCGCATGACATGAACGAACTTTTGACAGATAACAGTCCACACGTAAACACAATACTCACTCACCTTAAAGACTCAAATATTTACAATTTCATTTAGCACAACAGAATTTATTAAAACGTGTATGACTTAACGTGAAGTGTAGTAATGGACACGGTCCTGAAACTTTAAAAAAAGGAATTACTTGATGCATAACAATTTTTTAAACTTTCAAGCAAGAGCTATCTAAATTTCCACAAAACCCTGAATGTTTGAATTTCTTAATTAGATGAGATTAGATCCTACCGCCAACATTAAAAAAGAGCAAGTCGCTATGTTCGCGAGCTCTTAAAATCAATCAATAAAACACGTGAGATTTTAGGCTGCACAATGTCCAGGCAAACCTAACCGGAAATAGCTCCAAAACCTCGACGTCAGTTCAGTCTCCGTTACAAACATTCTTCATATACTTATCTTGTTTTAATGGGAAAAAAATCCGTAATAATTAATATTAAAAAAAAAAACACTGAAAAACTTAACAACCGAGAAAAAAATCGCTGAGTGAGATCACTAGGTCGATAATTACATTTCCTAATCACTTACGAGATATTTAAGATAACATCTCAAAACTGCATACAGGATTCTAGAGCACGAATATATATATATATATATATATTTTAGTTATATTTTGAATATATATACACATATATATATATATATATACATATATATATATATATATATATATATATATACATATATATACATATATATATATATATATATATATATATATATATATATATATATATATATGTATATATATATATATATATATATATATGTGTATATATATATTCAAAATATAACTAAAATTAATTTGCTACATTGGAGGGTTCCATATATCAAAAGCTAAGAATCCAAGTTCCCCCCTTGCAATCTTTCGCGCGTCTAAAACAAACCTTCCTCCTAGAAAACCATAGTTAGAAAGTTGTATCTACCTTACAGCGTATGGTGTTTAATTAGCACTTCTAAAAGGATCACTTCATGTCTATTAAAGTGACGCTTATAATGGATGAATTCAAAGTGCGTTCAAACCTTGCTCGTCTGGAATCCCCAAAATGACAACGTTATAGTATATATATGTATTAATATATGTATATATATATATATATATATGTATATATATGTATATATATATATATATATATATATATATACAAATATACAAAATATATACTTTTTTTCTAAAAAGTGCCGCAGAAAGAATGTCTGGAGTTTTAAAAGTAAGCAGTCCATAAATAGGTTGGAATATGATAGGATAGTACCCATAGGATCTGTACTTTATTGAGAGGAGTATGTAGAAGCATACATTGTACAATGGAGGATGTAAGAGCATACATTGTACAACGGAGGATGTAAGAGCATAGATTGTACAATGTAGAAGTCTTATCACCAAGACTCCTGTCTCTACATCGTCCAGTAGACTTCCTCTTTCCAAACAAACCCTTCTTATCACTAGCACATTCTCTTCAGTATTTATGTTCTTTTTTTCTCCTCTTCTTTTGCTCTAGATAAAAACTTTCAGTACGAACTCAGACATCGGAGATTCATATGAAGGCGATGCTTGGTGCGCACTATGCTATGCGAGCTACAGAAGCCGATAGCTGTTTGACCGCTGTAAGCCTGCTAAGCGAGCTACAGAAGCCGATAGCTCTTTGACCGCTGTAGCCTGCTAAGCGAGCTACAGAAGCCGATAGCTCTTTGACCGCTGTAAGCCTGCTAAGCGAGCTACAGAAGCCGATAGCTCTTTGACCGCTGTAGCCTGCTAAGCGAGCTACAGAATCCGGTAGCCCTTTGACCGCTGTAAGCCTGCTAAGCGAGCTACAGAAGCCGATAGCTGTTTGACCGCTGTAAGCCTGCTAAGCGAGCTACAGAAGCCGATAGCTCTTTGACCGCTGTAAGCCTGCTAAGCGAGCTACAGAAGCCGATAGCTGTTTGACCGCTGTAGCCTGCTAAGCGAGCTACAGAATCCGATAGGTCTTTGACCGCTGTCAGACTGCTAAGCGAACTACAGAAGCCGCTAGCCCTTTGACCGCTGTAAGCCTGCTAAGCGAGCTACAGAAGCCGATAGGTCTTTGACCGCTGTCAGCCTGCTAAGCGAGCTACAGAAGCCAATAGCGCTCTGACCTATGTAAGCCTGCTAAGTGAGCTACAGAAGCCAATAGCTCTTTGACCGCTGTAAGCCTGCTAAGCGAGCTACAGAAGCTGGTAGCCCTTTGACCGCTGTAAGCCTGCTAAGCGAGCTACAGAAGCCAATAGCGCTCTGACCTATGTAAGCCTGCTAAGTGAGCTACAGAAGCCGATAGCTCTTTGACCGCTGTAAGCTTGCTAAGCGAGCTACAGAAGCCGATAGCCCTTTGACCGCTGTAAGCTTGCTAAGCGAGCTACTTCAGCCTAAAGCTGTATGTTGGCCCTGGGTTTATCTCTCCAATACCCTCATCTTGAACTGGAATTCTGGATTTCCTCTGACCCTCTTCCCTACTATAAATGGCTCCTTATCTACTTGGCTTAGCCTTACTTTACCCGCATCTAATTGCGATTCTTTCAGATATTGGCAATGTATCACCGCCATACAACAGCTGATAATGGACCGCAAAGTCAGCTGTTTTATAAAACATGTCTTTTTATTTGTACCTCGGGGGAAAAGGACGCCATGTGACATATTTGTAGTTATTCAGGACAGCCAATTTTCCATAACTTTGAGGCATAAAAAGTTGTTTCGTTCTTAGTTATTGGAACAGTACCAGAAAATGTTTCCCATTGTTATCGGCATTGCTAGGTAATTGTAAGTATTGATCATAGTCAAACAAAACCAAGTCCTCCACATGGCGTCTTATATCTCTAATGATAACAGACTTGATTTCATTTTTCACTCTCTCATCTTCGTTATTTATGGGAACAAGTTAGAGTTCGGGAGATGGTGGGTTCGATCCCCACCGGCGGCAGGAATTTTCTCATCTCAGGGCTCGCTGAGATAATTCCTGACTGGACCCTGGAGGCCGGCGCTAATGGCCAAGATTTGTCGATGTGCCGAATAAAAAAGAAGAAGACATAGTCCTCTATATAGATCGAGCTTAATATCTCTACATTAAGAACATGTTCTTAAGTCAATTTAATAAAACAATGTACATAGTGTCCTTTCCTCCGGGCTGCAGAGAGAGTTTTATATTTTTTATTGAAATTCGAAACGCTATCTAAGAAGTCCGACCTTGAAATAAAGATATTTCATATTTTGTAAAAACGTTAAACACCTACTCTCATGAAAACTTGAAGATAATCGAGATAAAAGACACCATTATTTACTGAATACTTGCAGTAGTGGAAATTACTAACATGGCCTCTTCCACTTTTGCTCGGAAAGGTATATTTCAAACAACTACAATTCGTGCTCATTTTAATTATATTGTTTAACTAATAGATTCATTGAACTCCTAATTATAAAAACAACAAACTATAAAAAACTGAAGAAAACGAACGTAAAGGACCTTTCAAAGCAAAGAATCAAACACTTTCGAGGTTTTAAGTACTTATTTCTCCGCCTCAGATATTCACATCGAAAATACTTTTAGAACCCTTTTTGTTGAAACCCCTGGAACTTGTCGTAACCCTAAGATTTAGCTGATTCCTGACGCTTTTTTAACATGAAATAAACTTTTTGTTCACAACATCTCACATGCCTCCGCTGCTTCTGTGATTTATGTATAAAAACTATGCGTAAAAGAACAATATGTATTGTATATGAGTTTTAAAACGTGAAATCTTCTAGTCAGCACTTGATTTCGCCATGAGATCGACGTCATAACGAAATCAAGGTGCGGTGGAAACACGCTTATAAGAAAGGATAGCACAATATTATTATTATATTAGCAAGACTATAATATCTGAAAAATAATTCAGTCCGAGTAAGTGTAAGTAATTTCTATAAAATTCTACAAATAGACCAAAAATAGAAAAAAAATTCTGTATAATAGATTTCTATTATTGGCCCAAATAAAATTGATTGTTGTCAAATAGACGAGAGATAATATGGAATATTGTAGTAATAATGCAATAATATTAAATCAACGTGTAGTTACTAATTTCAGAAAAGTAATTATTTCGTCATGTACTTATTAATTTGATATCTGTTTATATCCTCGATACAAATGCAAACAAACGAATATGAAAAAACGCATCTTTCATTGTCCATCTTTAATAATTTCTGCTGGACTTATTTACGGCAAATTCTTCAATCTGACTTCACTCTATTAAAGGGAAAGTATTCCACTATCAAAAGGTCAAATCTGCCGAATATTTGACTGTCCAAAAAAAAGTTATGAATAAATACTTTTCCACTCTGAAAAGTGGTGATTTTCATATTCGTTAGTTTGCTTTTGTATCTACGATATGTTATCCATATTTTACGTTCTAAATCTGTATTAATCTACCTCTAATTTAAGCTCTAGCTAAACACACATACCATGTATATATCATCCAACCTAGTCAATGTATTACGTTTTTCTGTTTTTGTCATTTCCTTTTTATGTTTATTAGTACTAGCTCTGTCCTCGTAATTTCACAGCCCAAGATCAAAGCCGAAACGTCGGCAAAAAATAAAACTTATTTTCTTGTTAAAAATGTAGTTTTATTACGACAAAACGCTCGAACCCTGAAAATTCTACGTTCACATCAGCAGAGCGTTGCTGATGTTCTCTCGATTACATAAAATATGTATACAGTTTCAGAAAATTATAACATTCAGAATGAATTGTTGGAGTTTTCCATGAAATAGAATGCTGGCGAATTTATGAGAGAAAACGCCACTTTCAACAACGAATATAAATTAAAAAAAAAGCAGCAAATAAAGACCATGAAAGCTGAGCGGGCCCCGCGAGTGGTTGAACTCGACCCGCTGTTTCTCTCCGCGGTTTGTCCTCTGTGAAATATCATGTGACGTCTCCCATACACTCTCTCGTCCTACGAGGAGAATTTATTATAGCTATAACTATAGAGAAATTTAATTAAATTGTTATCGTTAGGGTGTAACTCTATTTGAGCAGGCGTTCCGCAAGGCAGTGTCCTAGTTCCCTTGTTGTATTCCATTTTCACTGTTGACACTTTAACCCAACTCGTTACTAACACAAGCAGTTTTGCTGGCGATACTGCGTTTTTTATTGCTCAACAAAACCTGCAACTATTGCAAATCGAAGTCAGTATCATCTGGAGGGATTTGAAAATTGGCTCTAGAATAAATTATTATTTTTTTTTTTAATTTGTTTATTATGAATTTTTAAAACAATGTATAAAATGCATTTGTAGTAGATTATTAATAGATTACATTAATATCAATGTACATGAGTGGTGTGCTGCACAGTCGTAGCACCCATCTAGGCGCACGGTAGTGCGCCAGGCCAAGTTCCGGCCTAAGCATACTGTGTGTATATTACAGGCGGCCTTAGAGCCGATTTTTACCCTCTCATAACTTTCAACCAGGTAAAGATAAAGTTATAAAATTTTACACAGGTATTATACTACTAGATGTGAGTAAAACCTGAAATTGTCATAATTCTACATCGAATAGTTTCTGAGATATAAGCGATCGAAAATCGAGATTTATAGGACTCACTCACTCACTCACTCACTGGCTCATCAAAATTATTAGGCACTTCCCATGATGCTAGGGACTTGAAATTTTGCAGGATGATAGATATGGAGGTGTTATTTAAGGAAAAAATCGAAAAGTCCTGAAACGTTGTGTTTGACGCTGCTTCCGGGACGGGGGCGTGCCAGTTTTGTACTTCCTTCGTAAACCCATCGTTTCGTCCGAAACCCATGATGTGGGGTATCAAATGAATCGTCTCGGTATGAAGAACCCATATTTGATGTTTTAAGAAACATTTAGGCGCATATAGGCTTGGTAAAAATCGTACACCAGCTGTCTGTCTGAATGTTTGTTCCTTATATAAATCCGAACTGTTTGATCGATTTTGACCAAACTTGGGACACAGATGGGTCTTGATATGGGGAGAATCATAGGCTAGTTAAATGTCGTCTATCAGCTGTTTGCCTAACTGTTTATTCCTTATACAAATCCGCACGATTTGACCGATTTTGACCAAACATGGTACACAGGTAGGTCTTTATCCGGGTAGTGTCATAGGCTAGGTCAAAATCGTCTATCAGCTGTCTGTCTGCATTTTTGTTCCTACCACAAATTCACACCGTTTGACCGATTTTGACCAAACTTGGCACACAGGTGGGGTTTGGTCCGGGGAATGCACTAGGATAGGTAAAAAAGGTCTTTCAGCTGTCTGTCTGCATGTTTGTTCCTTATACAAATTCACACCGTTTGACCTATTTTGACCAAACTTGGCACGCAGGTAGGTCTTGATACGGGAGTGTCATATTACCTATGTACTTTTTGTTCCATCGGAAAGCCATCATTCCTTCTGAAACCCATCATGTGGGGTATCAAATGAATCGTCTTGGTAAGGAGAACCTATATTTGATGTTTTAAGAAACATTTCAACGCATCTTAACAACAACAGGTGTGACTTCTTTTTTAAATGTTGAAAATAAAGTCGTAAGGGTTAAATGCATAATATACTTGAAAGCAGATACCAAGTTTTTCAAAGTCATCTAAATTACAAAGTTTAGGATCACAAACCCAAAATGCATCGTCTTTGTTCTTTTCTTTTTCTTGAAGGCCTTCTACACTTTCCTTATGGTGATCTTTATCCTCAGGATGAGGTTCCTGTGTTTTACAGTGTAATAGTTTAGTTAAGAGAGCAATCAATTTGTCCTCTAGAGTACTGTCATCTGAAATAGCTTCTAACTTTTCTAGTCTAGTGATTAGATGTATGTAGGTTGATTATTGTTATCAAATATCAAGCAGTAAGGAGAACTTTATGCAGAATCCAAAGACCCTGGTTTTATATGAAGTACAAAAGCCAGTAGGTATGCGGCAACTAAATTTTATTTAATACTTAGAAAAAAGTAATGAGATCCAAAAAAAAAAACATAAATGTGAAATAGAAGCCAAGTTCCTCCCCCCACAAAGAAACACTCCCTTCCCCAAAAAGCGAGAATTATCTCCTCCTAAAACCCCCAAAACACGCCTTACCATCCTACACTCCAAAAAAAGTAGTATGAGTTGGTGCATTAAATGTACCATATTTTCAACCAAAAATATTTGCCAATACAAGAGATGATACAAGAAAGAAATGTCCAAGTTCATTACTTGGAAGACCTCATAGTTACTTACTCAGAACAGTAAAGACACTTTAACTGACCTTTAAAAACAACAATAAAAATACTTATATCCAGTTACTAAAATATCACTTTCCTCAACCAGGTATATTCTTAAACTTGGCAATGTTTTATTTTTGCCGAAATTATCTTTAGAGAAAAACTAAACTCTTTGTGGGGGGGGGGGGGGGAGGAACTTGGCCTCTATTTCACATTTATGTTTTTTTTTTGGGACGGTTTTTATTTAACAGTAGATACATCTTCTAGAGTTGGTACCTAGGCTACTTGCGACTCAGTCGGTGATTCGGGTTGTGAGGAATGTGCTGGGAGGATGGTATTCTGCACAGTTGTAGCACCCACTTGACGGATATGGTTTTTATTTCACAGTAGATACATCTTCTAGAGTTGGTACCTAGGCAACTGGCGTTTCTGTCGACGAATGGGGTTGTGAGGAATGTGCTGGGAGGACACAGAGTTTATTAAGGAGTTAGGATGGCCGTGTAGGTTCGAATGGAATTCTCGGTAGAGGGATTTGGCTAAAAGTGTGGATGAAAAACATGAATTAATTATTCATTGAATGGCCCTTAGCTCAAATATATAGAATTGGCGAATAAGGCGGAAGGTAAATAAAATTACGCCACACACTTTCTCACTTTCTATTTCTCTTCCCTACATGTTTCGCACCATTTTGGCGCTTCTTCAGGGGAACATACTTAAAACATAAATTCAGCCTCAACTTGAGGAATAGAACCTTCCACTAGCAGGGCCTCGTCTAGACTTCTAGACGCCAGTGTGTGGCGTACTTTTCTTGACCTTCCGCCTTATTCGCCAATTCTAAAAAGATGAATGTTAACGCCAAAATGCCAGACTTGTTGCGTCCGTTTCAACTCGCATTAGACCGTTTTCGTTTCGTTTTTAACTCTAGTGTAACTTGGATAAATTGAAATGGAAAGAGATAATACGTATTTTGTTTTGACCTCTCGTGAAAAATATTATTTATTTCAATTTTTAACGACCATTATAATTAACTCAGAATTTTAGGACGAGTTATCTACAGGTCACTCTGACCGCCCGATATTTTCCACAGCATGTAATCATTTGTGACCCCGATTTCGGCTCCTGGCCAGCGAAAATAAAAGTTTAAATCCTTCATTAAGCGTCTGAAACTTGAAAACATAAGTCGATTTCACTCATCGAAAAATGCCCCAACGAAAATAAACATTCTTAAAACAAAAATAATAATAATTTTCATCGTTTCTGTCGTTCTCCTTAAGGACCTTGAAATTTTTTATTTTGCAATTTTTTTATTGGCTTAAATGCTTTTTAATCTAATCAAAAATGATATCCAAGGGTGTTTATGTGGCGAAAAATTTTTATTGTGCTAAAATTTCGATTTTTGAAGTAAGAAATTCAAAATTAAAATTAGAAAGACACAAATAAACGTTTCGGTATATGAAACTTTAAATTAAATTTTCTCAAAACTATGTTTTTCAAAACGGCGATAAGCTTGGGCCTTTATTTTTTACCCGGTCAACTTCAAATTTTAACTGCAGTTTCCAAATGAAAAAGTTGGATGTCCATCTCTGGAGATGTGAGAACAACGAATCCGCAAACGTTGCGTCTGGGTTGTTGGAACCTCAACTGGCTGATTCGTAACATTTCCGGAAGATTTAAGACATGGCAAGAGTTTCTCGTCCAGCCACCTGCTAAAGCAGGAATGGGGTAAAAAGGGTATAAAAAGAGCTGGCTTACCTCCGACGGGTCAGAGTCCTCGCCCGTTCCTGAGGTCTTGGCCAAGATGGCGATGAGAGGTAGGTCAGTTCCAAAATATTCTCTAATCTCCCAAAATGATAATATCTGATAACTCTATCTAGCTGTCACTCTCTCACTCAACCTTTTCTCTCATCTTAGCGATATTTTATGATATTTATGTATGTATTAGTAACCTCAGTGTAAATTATAGTTTTGAACGGAATTTCCGCTCCTCCGATTTTTCCCCGCGATTTTCACCCAAAACATATTTTTCGGTAGACGGGTTCTGCTTAGTCAAATAACATTAAAATCCGTCATATATATATATATATATATATATATATATATACATGCACACACACACACTAAATATAAATATATTGTGCATCATGTCGTCGATACAAAAGCAAACTAACGAATATGAAAAAATGCATCTTTCATTGTCCATCTTTAATAATTTCCGCTGGACTTATTTACGGCAAATTCTTCAATCTGACTTCACTCTATTAAAGGGAAAATCCAACAAAAAGTTAGTATTAAGGGAGACTGTCCAACAAAAGTTATGAATAAATACTTTTCCACTCTGAAAAGTGGTGTTTTGCATATTCGTTAGTTTGCTTTTGTATCGACGATATAATGGAAATCCTACCAATATGATATTAAAATTAGATACAAATAAGATTCTATTCCGCTTTCGGATCACGCTAGTAATAAAGATTGAATGTGTATTGACGCCAAGTTGACACAGCTCCTGCGTTCGAGATATTTTGTATTTCGAATTATGAGTAAATAGAGATCTGCGAATGCAGACAAATGTTAAAGAGAAAATCAGAGAATTTATTTCAAAGCAATTTCATGCAATCCTATTACTGAGAGGAAAAGGATATCTGAGCCCTTATTCAGGATCAAGGACTTCGGGATTAAATTTATTGACCTTAGGCCCTTCCAGCCACTTATACCTATACCTCTACCATCTTATTTACAATACCTTGCATAAACACACACATAAATATATATATATATATACACACACATATATATATATATATATATATATATATATATATATATATATATTTGTATATCCGAAAAAATAAACTTTTCTTATCAGCTTTAGTTTAAAACAGGAAGTTTAAAACAAAAATTCCGCTTGGCAATAAGTCCTTTTCCGCTTCCTTGTGCAATACTACAGGAAAGAAACAGTTATTGGTGGATTTTGATCTTTCTAGAAAAATATAGATTACTAAAATTAAGAAGAGAAGGAATATTCAAGGCGCCAGACAAGAAACTGAGAGAATCATAAACGGAAAACAACCTTTCTTCACTAAAATGCTCATTTTACTGTTAAAGCTATTAAAAAAAATTATAAAGCTAAAAAGTGAGTTAACCATAACAAAAGAACAAAACGAACACTTTTAGAAGCTTATAGCACTTATTTCTCCAATTGATAACCCCCCCCTTACGAAATTTGCTTCAGAATCTTTTTGTAGAAAATTTAGTAAGCTCCGACTTTTCACAATTTTCTAGCCGTATTTGAGTTATTTAAGAAAATATACGAAGATCACAATTTTTTTTAACTTAATTAAGTTAATGCTAAAATTACTTTAAAAACTAATATATACCTATATATATATATATATATATATATATATATATATATATATATATATATATATAGGTATATATATATATATATATATATATATATATATATATATAGGTATATATATATATATATAGGTATATATTAGTTTTTAAAGTAATTTTAGTATTAACTTAATTAAGTTAAAAAAAATATATATATATATATATATATATATATATATATAAGGTCAATAAATTTAATCCGGAAGTCCTTGATCCTGAATAAGGACTCAGATATCCTTTTCCTCTCAGTAATAGGATTGCATTAAATTGCTTTGAAATAAATTCTCTGATTTTCTCTATAACATTTGTCTGCATTCACAGATCTCTATTTACTCTTAATTCGAAATACAAAATATCTCGAACGCAGGAGTTGTGTCAACTTGGCGTCAATACATATTCAATCTTTATTACTAGCGAGATCCGAAAGCGGAAAAGAATCTTATTTGTATCTAATTTTAACATCATATTGGTAGGATTTCCATTACATCGTCGATACAAAAGCAAACTAACGACTATGAAAATCAACACTTTTCAGAGTGGAAAAGTATTTATTCATAACTTTTTTTTGGACAGTCAAATATTCGGCAGATTTGACCTTTTGATAGTGGAATACTTTCCCTTTAATAGAGTGAAGTCAGATTGAAGAATTTGCCGTAAATAAGTCCAGCAGAAATTATCAAAGATGGAAAATGAAAGATACATTTTTTCATATTCGTTAGTTTGCTTTTGTATCGACGACATGATGCACAATATATTTATATTTAGTGTGTGTGTGTGTGCATGTATATATATATATATATATATATATATATATGACGGATTTTAATGTTATTTGACTAAGCAGAATCCGTCTACCGAAAAATATGTTTTGGGTGAAAATCGCGGGGAAAAATCGGAGCGGAAATTCCGTTCAAAACTATAATTTACACTGAGGTTACTAATACATACATAAATATCATAAAATATCGCTAAGATGAGAGAAAAGGTTGAGTGAGAGAGAGACAGCTAGATAGAGTTATCAGATATTATCATTTTTGGGAGATTAGAGAATATTTTGGAACTGACCTACCTCTCATCGCCATCTTGGCCAAGACCTCAGGAACGGGCGAGGACTCTGACCCGTCGGAGGTAAGCCAGCTCTTTTTATACCCTTTTTACCCCATTCCTGCTTTAGCACGTGGCTGGACGAGAAACTCTTGCCAGGTCTTAAATCTTCCGGAAATGTTACGAATCAGCCAGTTGAGGTTCCAACAACCCAGACGCAACGTTTGCGGATTCGTTGTTCTCACATCTCCAGAGATGGACATCCAACTTTTTCATTTGGAAACTGCAGTTAAAATTTGAAGTTGACCGGGTAAAAAATAAAGGCCCAAGCTTATCGCCCTTTTGAAAAACATAGTTTTGAGAAAATTTAATTTAAAGTTTCATATACCGAAACGTTTATTTGTGTCTTTCTAATTTTAATTTTGAATTTCTTACTTCAAAAATCGAAATTTTAGCACAATAAAAATTGTTTCGCCACATAAACACTCTTGGATATCATTTTTGATTAGATTAAAAAGCATTTAAGCCAATAAAAAAATTGCAAAATAAAAAATTTCAAGGTCCTTAAGGAGAACGACAGAAACGATGAAAATTATTATTTTTGTTTTAAGAGTGTTTATTTTCGTTGGGGCATTTTTAGATGAGTGAAATCGACTTATGTTTTCAAGTTGCAGACGCTTAATGAAGGATTTAAGCTTTTATTTTCGCTGGCCAGGAGCCGAAATCGGGGTCACAAATGATTACATGCTGTGGAAAATATCGGGCGGTCAGAGTGACCTATAGATAACTCGTCCTAAAATTCTGAGTTAATTATAATGGTCGTTAAAAATTGAAATAAATAATATTTTTCACGAGAGGTTAAAACTAGCTATATATACTAGCTGTTACCCTGTGTGCCATGCTACACCTACTTTCTATCTATGACACTCCCCGTAACAAGATCTACCTGGCTACCAACTTACATCAAAATCGCTCAAGTGGTGTGAATTTGTATATATATCTGTCGTGAAACAGCCGACAGAGGCCAGCACCATAGCCTGCGAATAGATAGCTCTTATCAAAGAAAGGCCAGCGCTCCTTAGTTAGACAGTGACTGTTGATATAAACTGCATTATATGATTATGTAACACTGTTCTGCAAAAAAAAAACTTTTCTCCCCTCCCTTGAACAATTTTGCCTGTTTCTCATGTTTTCAGGTGTGCTGAGTCCGAATCTGAACTCAGAAAAATTCTATCACCCTCTGATTTTGAGAGAAAAGAGGAGAAACTTGGAAAAAATGAAACATTGTATTTGAAAATTATTGTCTTTATTATAACAGATTTTTTTTTCTTTTTCAACGGTAAAATATAATTAATTGAATTCTGCATGCTATCAGGTATAATACTAGATATGACACAACTCAAAAAATATACACACATCGTCAATGAGTATTTTTTTTTCTTTTGTACTCTTCCTCCTCTGTCTCCCGCTGCAGTGTCCAGCAGTAATCCGCCAGCATCTTCTCATTCCATTTGTCAGTATATCTTTTTTCCATTCTGGATATGTCTTGGTGGGATCGTTCTCCATGTTCGTCCGAAACTGCACCCAAATTTGGGGCGAAAAAGTCTAAGTGACTATGCAGGAAATGTATTTTTAAGGACATATTGCATCCCAATGTTTTATATGAAGTAAGCAGTTCTTGGACTATATTTCGGTAGTCTCTAGATTTTTCGTTTCCCAAAAACAATTTGAATGAAAAGGATACCACCATAAAAGAGAAAGGAAGGTCATTCCCCTAAAGATCCAGGTAGAGACCAAATCCCTGCCTCAAGATCAAAAACTGAAAAAACACTTTTAGCCATATTTCTTCAACCACTTGTAATATTCCCATCAAATTTTTTTTCGTTCAAATATACTTCATTGCGCTCAAAATCATCGGGCTTTTGAATTTTTTTCACTATGTTTTGATGCCTAAAAAAATTCGTCAAATTTACAAAAAACTCACATTTTTGGATAAAAACTAGATTTTCTCAAGAAACTGTGCGTGATAGACAGAATCTGACTTCAAATTCGTGTTCAGCACATTTGAAAACAGTAAGAAAGCATGTTTTGGTTTGAAGGAGGATTTTCGTGCAGAACAGTGTAATGGTATAGAGTCATCAATGAGTTTGAGCTATTCTAATTATCAACAACATCGAAAAATAAATGTTGGTCATTATTCAAAATGGGCGTCAGAATCTGAATGGAACAGAGTAGCCAATTTGCCTTCAACAAATCTTTTGACCTTTTGACCCAATTTTGAAATTGGTCTATTTTGACCTCAGTAGGCTAGGAGATTCCCCGTATCAAGACCTACCTGTGTGCCAAGTTTCGTCAAAATCAGTCAAACGGTGTGGTTTTGTATAAGGAACAAACATATAGACAGATAAACAGCCTGACAAACAAAGAAATGGACAGGTGATTTTTATATATTGAGATATATCACACTTTTAACTGAGAACTGAGATGTATGCAGACTTGCAGTTTATTCCTTCAGTTATTTTTCATAAACTAGTTTATTCTAACAAGGACGACGATATGCCTGCGCCCGACTTAATTTTGCCAATGTTATTACCAAAAGAAACAAGTCCGACTCGCAGGAACGGCATCATCTTAGCGCGGTTCCGTCCTTATCCCTTGTGTCATTTGGAAAGGTTGAAATAGAAACAGTTATAATTTTGGTTAAACCTTTCATGAAATACTCGTAATTTATCATCCGGAATAGGTCACGGTTGCAAGGGTCCATATCTCATACCTTACTGTTTCTTATTTTATTTTACTATAATACTAATTTTACAGATAAATGAAATATAAAAAAAAACAATTAAGAAATTATTTAAACAAAGACAAAAACCCGTTAAAAGAACAAAACAAACACATTTGAAGTTTTTAGAACTTATTTCTCCGATTGACATTTCCTAATCGAAAATAGCTTCAGAAGCTTTTTTCTAGAGCATTTCGTAAGCTTCTTTAATGGTAGCCTTCCGCTTACCAATATTTCCAACCGTTTTCGAGATCTTAAGGAAAATATACGATGTTACCAAAACTTTTCATGTCTATTAATAAAATATTTTATTCTAATCTTTCCTTAACTCTAAATGTATCCAAATTTGAAAATCTTTGATTATATGAATTTAAAACATGCAGAAAATGTTTCAACTGAATCCCATGATAAGTAACCTCACCAAAAAGGTTTTTCGACAACTTTGTTTCCAATTTTCCCGAAAACGGTTTAAGCTATCGCGTTACAAATGGTTCCATTCGTTTTTCTAGGGCAATAAACCTATTAAACGAGTACTTGGAAGCATATGAAGTAAGTGCAACAATTTTTTTCGCGCGAACTTCGCGCCAAAAACCCTGTTCCGGTGGACGGATTCTGCTGGTTAACGAAGTTGACCTCTCGAATTACCCGAAATATTTTTGTACCACATTTCTCTAGGGTTTCTGAAACGTAAAATTTTCTAGTCGGTAGTTCCAGATTGGGTCATGGAATGGAAGAGCACTTAGATTTTCTCAATTATTTACTTTCTCAAAAAATACTTTCTTTGATTATGAAGCACGATACAATCATGATAAAAGCAATATCTCCATACGAATGATTTTCTGCTACCTTGATATTTTTAGCAACAGGATTTGTATGGGTTCCATATTTTTTACAAGAATCTCTCCTTAAGTACGATGTTTCAATCTATATAGCTCGATAAAGTGAAGATTAATTGGTAATGTTTTAACGTGACATGTTGTTGCGCAGTCTCTAGAACTGCTGTCGACACAAAATGAACTGAGGAAGTATGGAAAATGCCAGTTCAAACCGCCACAAACACTCAGTTCAGTTTGTCATTTCAGTTAAAAATATAAAACTTGAGTTGAACTGTAACTTGAGGGGTACTACTACCTTCAAAAGTTTTTTTTTTTTTATTAGTTATTGTTTTTGACTAAAATTCTTCCTTAACTAATGAAAAATAATACCCAAGAGTGTTTATGATGGTTTGCTAGTAAAGTACCTAGTATGGTTTGCTAGTAAAGTACCTAGGATGGTTTGCTAGTAAAGTACCTAGTATGGTTTGCTAGTAAAGTACCTCGTATGGTTTGCTAGTAAAGTACCTAGTATGGTTTGCTAGTAAAGTACCTAGTATGGTTTGCTAGTAAAGTACCTCGTATGGTTTGCTAGTAAAGTACCTAGTATGGTTTGCTAGTAAAGTACCTCGTATGGTTTGCTAGTAAAGTACCTAGGATGGTTTGCTAGTAAAGTACCTAGGATGGTTTGCTAGTAAAGTACCTAGGATGGTTTGCTAGTAAAGTACCTAGGATGGTTTGCTAGTAAAGTACCTAGGATGGTTTGCTAGTAAAGTACCTAGGATGGTTTGCCAGTAAAGTACCTAGGATGGTTTGCTAGTAAAGTACCTAGGATAGTTTGCTAGTAAAGTACCTAGGATGGTTTGCTAGTAAAGTACCTAGGATGGTTTGCTAGTAAAGTACCTAGGATGGTTTGCCAGTAATGTACCTAGGATGGTTTGCTAGTAAAGTACCTAGGATGGTTTGCTAGTAAAGTACCTAGGATGGTTTGCTAGTAAAGTACCTAGGATGGTTTGCTAGTAAAGTACCTAGGATGGTTTGCTAGTAAAGTACCTAGGATGGTTTGCTAGTAAAGTACCTAGGATGGTTTGCTAGTAAAGTAACTAGGATGGTTTGCTAGTAAAGTACCTAGGATGGTTTGCTAGTAAAGTACCTAGGATGGTTTGCTAGTAAAGTACCTAGGATGGTTTGCCAGTAATGTACCTAGGATGGTTTGCTAGTAAAGTACCTAGGATGGTTTGCTAGTAAAGTACCTAGGATGGTTTGCTAGTAAAGTACCTAGGATTGTTTCAATTCATTGAATATAACGATTTTATGAACGATTTTCGGCGGTTATTTTAATAGAAATTGAACAATTGTTCACCATTTCTGAAAAAATTAATATTTCTTAAAAATAAAAGAAAATAACTTTAATTTTGATGGCATAAGGTAGTATCAACCCTAAGTAAATAGATATACACGTAGAGTTTTAACTGTCGGTTTTAATCATGTAGTTAAAACTGGCAGTTAGAACTGTACGTGAGTTGGTGGCCTTAGAAATTACCGATCTAAAGGCCAGTTTTATCTACGTTCAGTAATTCTGGTTTAGATCTTCTATCGCTTCAATGCTAATTCTTCAAGGGCTAATGTGCGTGAGTTGGTGGCCTTAGAAACTACCGATATAAAGGCCAGTTTTATCTATGTTCAGTAATTCTGGTTTAGATCTTCTATCGCTTCAATGCTAATTCTTCAAGGGCTAATGTACGTGAGTTGGTGGCCTTAGAAATTACCGATATAAAGGCCAGTTTTATCTATGTTCAGTAATTCTGGTTTAGATCTTCTATCGCTTCAATGCTAATTCTTCAAGGGCTAATGTACGTGAGTTGGTGGCCTTAGAAACTACCGATATAAAGGCCAGTTTTATCTATGTTCAGTAATTCTGGTTTATATCTTCTATCGCTTCAATGCTAATTCTTCAAGGGCTAATGTGCGTGAGTTGGTGGCCTTAGAAATTACCGATCTAAAGGCCAGTTTTATCTACGTTCAGTAATTCTGGTTTAGATCTTCGATCGCTTCAATGCTAATTCTTCAAGGGCTAATGTGCGTGAGTTGGTGGCCTTAGAAATTACCGATCTAAAGGCCAGTTTTATCTACGTTCAGTAATTCTGGTTTAGATCTTCTATCGCTTCAATGCTAATTCTTCAAGGGCTAATGTGCGTGAGTTGGTGGCCTTAGAAACTACCGATCTAAAGGCCAGTTTTATCTACGTTCAGTAATTCTAGTTTAGATCTTCTATCGCTTCAATGCTAATTCTTCAAGGGCTAATGTACGTGAGTTGCTGGCCTTAGAAATTACCGATCTAAAGGCCAGTTTTATGTATGTTCAGTAATTCTGGTTTATATCTTCTATCGCTTCAATGTTAATTCTTCAAGGGCTAATGTACGTGAGTTGCTGGCCTTAGAAATTACCGATCTAAAGGCCAGTTTTATCTATGCTCAGTAATTCTGGTTTATATCTTCTATCGCTTCAATGCTAATTCTTCAAGGGCTAATGTGCGTGAGTTGGTGGCCTTAGAAATTACCGATCTGAAGGCCAGTTTTATCTACGTTCAGTAATTCTGGTTTAGATCTTCTATCGCTTCAATGCTAATTCTTCAAGGGCTAATGTACGTGAGTTGCTGGCGTTAGAAATTACCGATCTAAAGGCCAGTTATATGTATGTTCAGTAATTCTGGTTTAGATCTTCGATCGCTTCAATGCTAATTCTTCAAGGGCTAATGTGTGTGAGTTGGTGGCCTTAGAAATTACCGATCTAAAGGCCAGTTTTATCTACGTTCAGTAATTCTGGTTTATATCTTCTATCGCTTCAATGCTAACTCTTCAAGGGCTAATGTGCGTGAGTTGGTGGCCTTAGAAATTACCGATCTAAAGGCCAGTTTTATCTATGTTCAGTAATTCTGGTTTAGATATTCTATCGCTTCAATGCTAATTCTTCAAGGGCTAATGTACGTGAGTTGGTGGCCTTAGAAATTACCGATCTAAAGGCCAGTTTTATCTACGTTCAGTAATTCTGGTTTAGATCTTCTATCGCTTCAATGCTAATTCTTCAAGGGCTAATGTACGTGAGTTGCTGGCCTTAGAAATTACCGATCTAAAGGCCAGTTTTATGTATGTTCAGTAATTCTGGTTTAGATCTTCGATCGCTTCAATGCTAATTCTTCAAGGGCTAATGTGTGTGAGTTGGTGGCCTTAGAAATTACCGATCTAAAGGCCAGTTTTATCTACGTTCAGTAATTCTGGTTTATATCTTCTATCGCTTCAATGCTAACTCTTCAAGGGCTAATGTGCGTGAGTTGGTGGCCTTAGAAATTACCGATCTAAAGGCCAGTTTTATCTACGTTCAGTAATTCTGGTTTATATCTTCTATCGCTTCAATGCTAACTCTTCAAGGGCTAATGTGCGTGAGTTGGTGGCCTTAGAAATTACCGATCTAAAGGCCAGTTTTATCTACGTTCAGTAATTCTGGTTTAGATATTCTATCGCTTCAATGCTAATTCTTCAAGGGCTGATGTGCGTGAGTTGGTGTCCTTAGAAATTACCGATCTAAAGGCCAGTTTTATCTACGTTCAGTAATTCTGGTTTAGATCTTCTATCGCTTCAATGCTAATTCTTCAAGGACTAATGTGCGTGAGTTGGTGGCCTTAGAAATTACCGATCTAAAGGCCAGTTTTATCTACGTTCAGTAATTCTGGTTTATATCTTCTATCGCTTCAATGCTAACTCTTCAAGGGCTAATGTGCGTGAGTTGGTGGCCTTAGAAATTACCGATCTAAAGGCCAGTTTTATCTACGTTCAGTAATTCTGGTTTATATCTTCTATCGCTTCAATGCTAACTCTTCAAGGGCTAATGTGCGTGAGTTGGTGGCCTTAGAAATTACCGATCTAAAGGCCAGTTTTATCTACGTTCAGTAATTCTGGTTTATATCTTCTATCGCTTCAATGCTAACTCTTCAAGGGCTAATGTGCGTGAGTTGGTGGCCTTAGAAATTACCGATCTAAAGGCCAGTTTTATCTACGTTTAGTAATTCTGGTTTAGATATTCTATCGCTTCAATGCTAATTCTTCAAGGGCTGATGTGCGTGAGTTGGTGTCCTTAGAAATTACCGATCTAAAGGGCAGTTTTATCTATGTTCAGTAATTCTGGTTTAGATCTTCTATCGCTTCAATGCTAATTCTTCAAGGACTAATGTGCGTGAGTTGGTGGCCTTAGAAATTACCGATCTAAAGGCCAGTTTTATCTACGTTCAGTAATTCTGGTTTATATCTTCTATCGCTTCAATGCTAACTCTTCAAGGGCTAATGTGCGTGAGTTGGTGGCCTTAGAAATTACCGATCTAAAGGCCAGTTTTATCTACGTTCAGTAATTCTGGTTTATATCTTCTATCGCTTCAATGCTAACTCTTCAAGGGCTAATGTGCGTGAGTTGGTGGCCTTAGAAATTACCGATCTAAAGGCCAGTTTTATCTACGTTCAGTAATTCTGGTTTAGATATTCTATCGCTTCAATGCTAATTCTTCAAGGGCTGATGTGCGTGAGTTGGTGTCCTTAGAAATTACCGATCTAAAGGCCAGTTTTATCTACGTTCAGTAATTCTGGTTTAGATCTTCTATCGCTTCAATGCTAATTCTTCAAGGACTAATGTGCGTGAGTTGGTGGCCTTAGAAATTACCGATCTAAAGGCCAGTTTTATCTACGTTCAGTAATTCTGGTTTATATCTTCTATCGCTTCAATGCTAACTCTTCAAGGGCTAATGTGCGTGAGTTGGTGGCCTTAGAAATTACCGATCTAAAGGCCAGTTTTATCTACGTTCAGTAATTCTGGTTTATATCTTCTATCGCTTCAATGCTAACTCTTCAAGGGCTAATGTGCGTGAGTTGGTGGCCTTAGAAATTACCGATCTAAAGGCCAGTTTTATCTACGTTCAGTAATTCTGGTTTATATCTTCTATCGCTTCAATGCTAACTCTTCAAGGGCTAATGTGCGTGAGTTGGTGGCCTTAGAAATTACCGATCTAAAGGCCAGTTTTATCTACGTTTAGTAATTCTGGTTTAGATATTCTATCGCTTCAATGCTAATTCTTCAAGGGCTGATGTGCGTGAGTTGGTGGCCTTAGAAATTACCGATCTAAAGGCCAGTTTTATCTACGTTCAGTAATTCTGGTTTATATCTTCTATCGCTTCAATGCTAACTCTTCAAGGGCTAATGTGCGTGAGTTGGTGGCCTTAGAAATTACCGATCTAAAGGCCAGTTTTATCTACGTTCAGTAATTCTGGTTTAGATCTTCTATCGCTTCAATGCTAATTCTTCAAGGGCTAATGTGCGTGAGTTGGTGGCCTTAGAAATTACCGATCTAAAGGCCAGTTTTATCTAAGTTCAGTAATTCTGGTTTAGATCTTCGATCGCTTCAATGCTAATTCTTCAAGGGCTAATGTGTGTGAGTTGGTGGCCTTAGAAATTACCGATCTAAAGGCCAGTTTTATCTACGTTCAGTAATTCTGGTTTAGATCTTCTATCGCTTCAATGCTAATTCTTCAAGGGCTAATGTGCGTGAGTTGGTGGCCTTAGAAATTACCGATCTAAAGGCCAGTTTTATCAATGTTCAGTAATTCTGGTTTAGATCTTCTATCGCTTCAATGCTAATTCTTCAAGGGCTAATGTGCGTGAGTTGGTGGCCTTAGAAATACCGATCTAAAGGCCAGTTTTATCTACGTTCAGTAATTCTGGTTTAGATCTTCTATCGCTTCAATGCTAATTCTTCAAGGGCTAATGTACGTGAGTTGGTGGCCTAAGAAATTACCGATCTAAAGGTCTGTTTAATCTATGTTCAGTAATTCTGGTTTAGGTCTTCTATCGCTTCAATGCTAATTCTTCAAGGGCTAATGTGCGTGAGTTGGTGGCCTTAGAAATTACCGATCTAAAGGCCAGTTTTATCAATGTTCAGTAATTCTGGTTTAGATCTTCTATCGCTTCAATGCTAATTCTTCAAGGGCTAATGTACGTGAGTTGGTGGCCTTAGAAATTACCGATCTAAAGGCCAGTTTTATCTACGTTCAGTAATTCTGGTTTAGATCTACTATCCCTTCAATGCTAATTCTTCAAGGGCTAATGTGTGTGAGTTGGTGGCCTTAGAAATTACCGATCTAAAGGCCAGTTTTATCTATGTTCAGTAATTCTGGTTTAGATCTTCTATCGCTTCAATGCTAATTCTTCAAGGGCTAATGTGCGTGAGTTGGTGGCCTTAGAAATTACCGATCTAAAGGCCAGTTTTATCTATGTTCAGTAATTCTGGTTTAGATCTTCTATCGCTTCAATGCTAATTCTTCAAGGGCTAATGTACGTGAGTTGCTGGCCTTAGAAATTACCGATCTAAAGGCCAGTTTTATGTATGTTCAGTAATTCTGGTTTAGATCTTCTACCGCTTCAATGCTAATTCTTCAAGGGCTAATGTGCGTGAGTTGGTGGCCTTAGAAATTACCGATCTAAAGGCCAGTTTTATCTACGTTCAGTAATTCTGGTTTAGATCTTCTATCGCTTCAATGCTAATTCTTCAAGGGCTAATGTGCGTGAGTTGGTGGCCTTAGAAATTACCGATCTAAAGGCCAGTTTTATCTATGTTCAGTAATTCTGGTTTAGATCTTCTATCGCTTCAATGCTAATTCTTCAAGGACTAATGTGCGTGAGTTGGTGGCCTTAGAAATTACCGATCTAAAGGCCAGTTTTATCTATGCTCAGTAATTCTGGTTTAGATCTTCTATCGCTTCAATGCTAATTCTTCAAGGGCTATTGTGCGTGAGTTGGTGGCCTTAGAAATTACCGATCTAAAGGCCAGTTTTATCTACGTTCAGTAATTCTGGTTTAGATCTTCGATCGCTTCAATGCTAATTCTTCAAGGGCTAATGTGCGTGAGTTGGTGTCCTTAGAAATTACCGATCTAAAGGCCAGTTTTATCTACGTTCAGTAATTCTGGTTTAGATCTTCTATCGCTTCAATGCTAATTCTTCAAGGACTAATGTGCGTGAGTTGGTGGCCTTAGAAATTACCGATCTAAAGGCCAGTTTTACCTATGTTCAGTAATTCTGGTTTAGATCTTCTATCGCTTCAATGCTAATTCTTCAAGGGCTGATGTACGTGAGTTGGTGGCCTTAGAAATTACCGATCTAAAGGCCAGTTTTATCTACGTTCAGTAATTCTGGTTTAGATCTTCTATCGCTTCAATGCTAATTCTTCAAGGGCTAATGTGCGTGAGTTGGTGGCCTTAGAAATTACCGATCTAAATGCCAGTTTTATTTATGTTCAGTAATTCTGGTTTAGATCTTCTATCGCTTCAATGCTAACTCTTCAAGGGCTAATGTGCGTGAGTTGGTGGCCTTAGAAATTACCAATCTAAAGGCCAGTTTTATCTACGTTCAGTAATTCTGGTTTAGATCTTCTATCGCTTCAATGCTAATTCTTCAAGGGCTAATGTACGTGAGTTGGTGGCCTTAGAAATACCGATCTAAAGGCCAGTTTTATCTACGTTCAGTAATTCTGGTTTAGATCTTCTATCGCTTCAATGCTAATTCTTCAAGGGCTAATGTGCGTGAGTTGGTGGCCTTAGAAATTACCGATCTGAAGGCCAGTTTTATCTATGTTCAGTAATTCTGGTTTAGATCTTCTATCGCTTCAATGCTTATTCTTCAAGGGCTAATGTGCGTGAGTTGGTGGCCTTAGAAATACCGATCTAAAGGCCAGTTTTATCTATGTTCAGTAATTCTGGTTTAGATCTTCTATCGCCTCAATGCCAATTCTTCAAGGGCTAATGTGCGTGAGTTGGTGGCCTTAGAAATTACCGATCTAAATGCCAGTTTTATCTATGTTCAGTAATTCTGGTTTAGATCTTCTATCGCTTCAATGCTAATTCTTCAAGGGCTAATGTGCGTGAGTTGGTGGCCTTAGAAATTACCGATCTGAAGGCCAGTTTTATCTATGTTCAGTAATTCTGGTTTAGATCTTCTATCGCTTCAATGCTAATTCTTCAAGGGCTAATGTGCGTGAGTTGGTGGCCTTAGAAATACCGATCTAAAGGCCAGTTTTATCTACGTTCAGTAATTCTGGTTTATATCTTCTATCGCTTCAATGCTAACTCTTCAAGGGCTAATGTGCGTGAGTTGGTGGCCTTAGAAATTACCAATCTGAAGGCCAGTTTTATCTATGTTCAGTAATTCTGGTTTAGATCTTCTATCGCTTCAATGCTAACTCTTCAAGGGCTAATGTGCGTGAGTTGGTGGCCTTAGAAATACCGATCTGAAGGCCAGTTTTATCTATGTTCAGTAATTCTGGTTTAGATCTTCTATCGCTTCAATGCTAACTCTTCAAGGGCTAATGTGCGTGAGTTGGTGGCCTTAGAAATTACCGATCTGAAGGCCAGTTTTATGTATGTTCAGTAATTCTGGTTTAGATCTTCTATCGCTTCAATGCTAATTCTTCAAGGTCTAATGTGCGTGAGTTGGTGGCCTTAGAAATTACCGATCTGAAGGCCAGTTTTATCTATGTTCAGTAATTCTGGTTTAGATCTGTTATCGCTTCAATGCTAATTCTTCAAGGGCTAATGTGCGTGAGTTGGTGGCCTTAGAAATTACCGATCTGATGGCCAGTTTTATCTATGCTCAGTAATTCTGGTTTAGATCTTCTATCGCTTCAATGCTAATTCTTCAAGGGCTGATATGCGTGAGTTGGTGGCCTTAGAAATTACCGATCTAAAGGTCAGTTTTATCTACGTTGAGTAATTCTGGTTTAGATCTTCTATCGCTTCAATGCTAATTCTTCAAGGGCTAATGTGCGTGAGTTGGTGGCCTTAGAAATTACCGATCTAAAGGGCAGTTTTATCTACGTTCAGTAATTCTGGTTTAGATATTCTATCGCTTCAATGCTAATTCTTCAAGGGCTAATGTGCGTGAGTTGGTGGCCTTAGAAATTACCGATCTAAAGGCCAGTTTTATCTATGTTCAGTAATTCTGGTTTAGATCTTCTATCGCTTCAATGCTAATTCTTCAAGGGCTAATGTGCGTGAGTTGGTGGCCTTAGAAATTACCGATCTAAAGGCCAGTTTTATGTATGTTCAGTAATTCTGGTTTATATCTTCTATCGCTTCAATGTTAATTCTTCAAGGGCTAATGTGCGTGAGTTGCTGGCCTTAGAAATTACCGATCTAAAGGCCAGTTTTATGTATGTTCAGTAATTCTGGTTTAGATCTTCTATCCCTTAAATGCTAATTCTTCAAGGGCTAATGTGCGTGAGTTGGTGGCCTTAGAAATTACCGATCTAAAGGCCAGTTTTATCTATGTTCAGTAATTCTGGTTTATATCTTCTATCGCCTCAATGCTAATTCTTCAAGGGCTAATGTGCGTGAGTTGGTGGCCTTAGAAATTACCGATCTGAAGGCCAGTTTTATGTATGTTCAGTAATTCTGGTTTAGATCTTCTATCGCCTCAATGCTAATTCTTCAAGGGCTAATGTGCGTGAGTTGGTGGCCTTAGAAATTACCGATCTAAAGGCCAGTTTTATGTATGTTCAGTAATTCTGGTTTAGATCTTCTATCGCTTCAATGCTAATTCTTCAAGGGCTAATGTGCTTGAGTTGGTGGCCTTAGAAATTACCGATCTGAAGGCCAGTTTTATCTACGTTCAGTAATTCTGGTTTAGATCTTCTATCGCTTCAATGCTAATTCTTCAAGGGCTGATGTGCGTGAGTTGGTGGCCTTAGAAATTACCGATCTAAAGGTTAGTTTTATCTACGTTCAGTAATTCTGGTTTAGATCTTCTATCGCTTCAATGCTAATTCTTCAAGGGCTAATGTGCGTGAGTTGGTGGCCTTAGAAATTACCGATCTAAAGGCCAGTTTTATCTACGTTCAGTAATTCTGGTTTAGATATTCTATCGCTTCAATGCTAATTCTTCAAGGGCTAATGTGCGTGAGTTGGTGGCCTTAGAAATTACCGATCTAAAGGTCAGTTTAATCTATGTTCAGTAATTCTGGTTTAGATCTTCTATCGCTTCAATGCTAATTCTTCAAGGGCTAATGTGCGTGAGTTGGTGGCCTTAGAAATTACCGATCTAAAGGCCAGTTTTATCTACGTTCAGTAATTCTGGTTTAGATCTTCTATCCCTTAAATGCTAATTCTTCAAGGGCTAATGTGCGTGAGTTGGTGGCCTTAGAAATTACCGATCTAAAGGCCAGTTTTATCTACGTTCAGTAATTCTGGTTTAGATCTTCTATCGCTTCAATGCTAATTCTTCAAGGGCTAATGTACGTGAGTTGGTGGCCTTAGAAATACCGATCTAAAGGCCAGTTTTATCTACGTTCAGTAATTCTGGTTTATATCTTCTATCGCTTCAATGTTAATTCTTCAAGGGCTAATGTACGTGAGTTGGTGGCCTTAGAAATTACCGATCTAAAGGCCAGTTTTATCTATGTTCAGTAATTCTGGTTTAGATCTTCTATCGCTTCAATGCTAATTCTTCAAGGGCTAATGTGCGTGAGTTGGTGGCCTTAGAAACTACCGATCTAAAGGCCAGTTTTATCTATGTTCAGTAATTCTGGTTTATATCTTCTATCGCTTCAATGTTAATCCTTCAAGGACTAATGTGCGTGAGTTGGTGGCCTTAGAAATTACCGATCTGAAGGCCAGTTTTATGTATGTTCAGTAATTCTGGTTTAGATCTTCTATCGCTTCAATGCTAATTCTTCAAGGACTAATGTGCGTGAGTTGGTGGCCTTAGAAATTACCGATCTAAAGGCCAGTTTTATCTAAGTTCAGTAATTCTGGTTTAGATCTTCGATCGCTTCAATGCTAATTCTTCAAGGGCTAATGTGCGTGAGTTGGTGGCCTTAGAAATTACCGATCTAAAGGCCAGTTTTATCTAAGTTCAGTAATTCTGGTTTAGATCTTCGATCGCTTCAATGCTAATTCTTCAATTTCTAATGTGCGTGAGTTGGTGGCCTTAGAAATTACCGATCTAAATGCCAGTTTTAAGTATGTTCAGTAATTCTGGTTTAGATATTCTATCGCTTCAATGCTAATTCTTCAAGGGCTAATGTGCGTGAGTTGGTGGCCTTAGAAGTTACCGATCTAAATGCCAGTTTTATCTACGTTCAGTAATTCTGGTTTAGATCTTCTATCGCTTCAATGCTAATTCTTCAAGGACTAATGTGCGTGAGTTGGTGGCCTTAGAAATTACCGATCTAAAGGCCAGTTTTATCTATGTTCAGTAATTCTGGTTTAGATATTCTATCGCTTCAATGCTAATTCTTCAAGGGCTAATGTGCGTGAGTTGGTGGCCTTAGAAATTACCGATCTAAATGCCAGTTTTATGTATGTTCAGTAATTCTGGTTTAGATCTTCTATCGCTTCAATGTTAATTCTTCAAGGGCTAATGTGCGTGAGTTGGTGGCCTTAGAAATTACCGATCTAAATGCCAGTTTTATTTACGTTCAGTAATTCTGGTTTAGATATTCTATCGCTTCAATGCTAATTCTTCAAGGGCTAATGTGCGTGAGTTGGTGGCCTTAGAAATTACCGATCTAAATGCCAGTTTTATGTATGTTCAGTAATTCTGGTTTAGATATTCTATCGCTTCAATGTTAATTCTTCAAGGGCTAATGTGCGTGAGTTGGTGTCCTTAGAAATTACCGATCTAAATGCCAGTTTTATCTACGTTCAGTAATTCTGGTTTAGATATTCTATCGCTTCAATGCTAATTCTTCAAGGGCTAATGTGCGTGAGTTGGTGGCCTTAGAAATTACCGATCTAAATGCCAGTTTTATGTATGTTCAGTAATTCTGGTTTAGATCTTCTATCGCTTCAATGCTAATTCTTCAAGGGCTAATGTGCGTGAGTTGGTGGCCTTAGAAATTACCGATCTAAATGCCAGTTTTATGTATGTTCAGTAATTCTGGTTTAGATCTTCTATCGCTTCAATGCTAATTCTTCAAGGGCTAATGTGCGTGAGTTGGTGGCCTTAGAAATTACCGATCTAAAGGCCAGTTTTATGTATGTTCAGTAATTCTGGTTTAGATCTTCTATCGCTTCAATGCTAATTCTTCAAGGGCTTATGTGCGTGAGTTGGTGGCCTTAGAAATTACCGATCTAAAGGCCAGTTTTATCTATGTTCAGTAATTCTGGTTTAGATCTTCTATCGCTTCAATGCTAATTCTTCAAGGGCTAATGTGCGTGAGTTGGTGGCCTTAGAAATTACCGATCTAAAGGCCAGTTTTATCTACGTTCAGTAATTCTGGTTTAGATCTTCTATCGCCTCAATGCTAATTCTTCAAGGGCTAATGTGCGTGAGTTGGTGGCCTTAGAAATTACCGATCTAAAGGCCAGGTTTATCTACGTTCAGTAATTCTGGTTTAGATCTTCTATCGCCTCAATGCTAATTCTTCAAGGGCTAATGTGCGTGAGTTGGTGGCCTTAGAAATTACCGATCTAAAGGCCAGTTTTATGTATGTTCAGTTTTTCTGGTTTAGATCTGTTATCGCTTCAATGCTAATTCTTCAAGGGCTAATGTGCGTGAGTTGGTGGCCTTAGAAATTACCGATCTAAAGGCCAGTTTTATCTATGTTCAGTAATTCTGGTTTAGATCTTCTATCGCTTCAATGCTAATTCTTCAAGGGCTAATGTGCGTGAGTTGGTGGCCTTAGAAACTACCGATCTAAAGGCCAGTTTTATCTACGTTCAGTAATTCTGGTTTAGATCTTCTATCGCTTCAATGCTAATTCTTCAAGGGCTAATGTGCGTGAGTTGGTGGCCTTAGAAATTACCGATCTAAAGGCCAGTTTTATCTATGTTCAGTAATTCTGGTTTAGATCTTCTATCGCTTCAATGCTAATTCTTCAAGGGCTAATGTGCGTGAGTTGGTGGCCTTAGAAATTACCGATCTAAAGGCCAGTTTTATCTACGTTCAGTAATTCTGGTTTAGATATTCTATCGCTTCAATGCTAATTCTTCAAGGGCTAATGTGCGTGAGTTGGTGGCCTTAGAAATTACCGATCTAAAGGCCAGTTTTATGTATGTTCAGTAATTCTGGTTTAGATCTTCTATCGCTTCAATGCTAATTCTTCAAGGGCTAATGTGCGTGAGTTGGTGGCCTTAGAAATTACCGATCTAAAGGCCAGTTTTATGTATGTTCAGTAATTCTGGTTTAGATATTCTATCGCTTCAATGCTAATTCTTCAAGGGCTAATGTGCGTGAGTTGGTGGCCTTAGAAATTACCGATCTAAAGGCCAGTTTTATGTATGTTCAGTAATTCTGGTTTAGATCTTCTATCGCTTCAATGCTAATTCTTCAAGGGCTAATGTGCGTGAGTTGGTGGCCTTAGAAATTACCGATCTGAAGGCCAGTTTTATCTACGTTCAGTAATTCTGGTTTAGATCTTCTATCGCTTCAATGCTAATTCTTCAAGGGCTGATGTGCGTGAGTTGGTGGCCTTAGAAATTACCGATCTAAAGGTTAGTTTTATCTACGTTCAGTAATTCTGGTTTAGATCTTCTATCGCTTCAATGCTAATTCTTCAAGGGCTAATGTGCGTGAGTTGGTGGCCTTAGAAATTACCGATCTAAAGGCCAGTTTTATCTATGTTCAGTAATTCTGGTTTAGATCTTCTATCGCTTCAATGCTAATTCTTCAAGGGCTAATGTGCGTGAGTTGGTGGCCTTAGAAATTACCGATCTAAAGGCCAGTTTTATCTACGTTCAGTAATTCTGGTTTAGATATTCTATCGCTTCAATGCTAATTCTTCAAGGGCTAATGTGCGTGAGTTGGTGGCCTTAGAAATTACCGATCTAAAGGTCAGTTTAATCTATGTTCAGTAATTCTGGTTTAGATCTTCTATCGCTTCAATGCTAATTCTTCAAGGGCTAATGTGCGTGAGTTGGTGGCCTTAGAAATTACCGATCTAAAGGCCAGTTTTATCTACGTTCAGTAATTCTGGTTTATATCTTCTATCGCTTCAATGTTAATTCTTCAAGGGCTAATGTACGTGAGTTGGTGGCCTTAGAAATTACCGATCTAAAGGCCAGTTTTATCTATGTTCAGTAATTCTGGTTTATATCTTCTATCGCTTCAATGTTAATCCTTCAAGGACTAATGTGCGTGAGTTGGTGGCCTTAGAAATTACCGATCTGAAGGCCAGTTTTATGTATGTTCAGTAATTCTGGTTTAGATCTTCTATCGCTTCAATGCTAATTCTTCAAGGACTAATGTGCGTGAGTTGGTGGCCTTAGAAATTACCGATCTAAAGGCCAGTTTTATCTATGTTCAGTAATTCTGGTTTAGATCTTCTATCGCTTCAATGCTAATTCTTCAAGGGCTATTGTGCGTGAGTTGGTGGCCTTAGAAATTACCGATCTAAAGGCCAGTTTTATCTACGTTCAGTAATTCTGGTTTAGATCTTCTATCGCTTCAATGCTAATTCTTCAAGGGCTAATGTGCGTGAGTTGGTGGCCTTAGAAATTACCGATCTAAAGGCCAGTTTTATCTACGTTCAGTAATTCTGGTTTAGATCTTCTATCGCCTCAATGCTAATTCTTCAAGGGCTAATGTGCGTGAGTTGGTGGCCTTAGAAATTACCGATCTAAAGGCCAGGTTTATCTACGTTCAGTAATTCTGGTTTAGATCTTCTATCGCCTCAATGCTAATTCTTCAAGGGCTAATGTGCGTGAGTTGGTGGCCTTAGAAATTACCGATCTAAAGGCCAGTTTTATGTATGTTCAGTAATTCTGGTTTAGATCTGTTATCGCTTCAATGCTAATTCTTCAAGGGCTAATGTGCGTGAGTTGGTGGCCTTAGAAATTACCGATCTAAAGGCCAGTTTTATCTATGTTCAGTAATTCTGGTTTAGATCTTCTATCGCTTCAATGCTAATTCTTCAAGGGCTAATGTGCGTGAGTTGGTGGCCTTAGAAACTACCGATCTAAAGGCCAGTTTTATCTATGTTCAGTAATTCTGGTTTAGATCTTCTATCGCTTCAATGCTAATTCTTCAAGGGCTAATGTGCGTGAGTTGGTGGCCTTAGAAATTACCGATCTAAAGGCCAGTTTTATCTATGTTCAGTAATTCTGGTTTAGATCTTCTATCGCTTCAATGCTAATTCTTCAAGGGCTAATGTGCGTGAGTTGGTGGCCTTAGAAATTACCGATCTAAAGGCCAGTTTTATGTATGTTCAGTAATTCTGGTTTAGATCTTCTATCGCCTCAATGCTAATTCTTCAAGGGCTAATGTGCGTGAGTTGGTGGCCTTAGAAATTACCGATCTAAAGGCCAGTTTTATGTAAGTTCAGTAATTCTGGTTTAGATCTTCTATCGCTTCAATGCTAATTCTTCAAGGGCTAATGTGCGTGAGTTGGTGGCCTTAGAAATTACCGATCTGAAGGCCAGTTTTATCTACGTTCAGTAATTCTGGTTTAGATCTTCTATCGCTTCAATGCTAATTCTTCAAGGGCTGATGTGCGTGAGTTGGTGGCCTTAGAAATTACCGATCTAAAGGTTAGTTTTATCTACGTTCAGTAATTCTGGTTTAGATCTTCTATCGCTTCAATGCTAATTCTTCAAGGGCTAATGTGCGTGAGTTGGTGGCCTTAGAAATTACCGATCTAAAGGCCAGTTTTATCTACGTTCAGTAATTCTGGTTTAGATCTTCTATCCCTTAAATGCTAATTCTTCAAGGGCTAATGTGCGTGAGTTGGTGGCCTTAGAAATTACCGATCTAAAGGCCAGTTTTATCTATGTTCAGTAATTCTGGTTTAGATCTTCTATCGCTTCAATGCTAATTCTTCAAGGGCTAATGTGCGTGAGTTGGTGGCCTTAGAAATTACCGATCTAAAGGCCAGTTTTATCTACGTTCAGTAATTCTGGTTTAGATCTTCTATCGCTTCAATGCTAATTCTTCAAGGACTAATGTGCGTGAGTTGGTGGCCTTAGAAATTACCGATCTAAAGGCCAGTTTTATCTATGTTCAGTAATTCTGGTTTAGATCTTCTATCGCCTCAATGCTAATTCTTCAAGGGCTAATGTGCGTGAGTTGGTGGCCTTAGAAATTACCGATCTAAAGGCCAGTTTTATCTACGTTCAGTAATTCTGGTTTAGATCTTCTATCGCTTCAATGCTAATTCTTCAAGGACTAATGTGCGTGAGTTGGTGGCCTTAGAAATTACCGATCTAAAGGCCAGTTTTATCTAAGTTCAGTAATTCTGGTTTAGATCTTCGATCGCTTCAATGCTAATTCTTCAAGGGCTAATGTGCGTGAGTTGGTGGCCTTAGAAATTACCGATCTAAAGGCCAGTTTTATCTACGTTCAGTAATTCTGGTTTAGACCTTCTATCGCTTCAATGCTAATTCATCAAGGGCTAATGTACGTGAGTTGGTGGCCTTAGAAATACCGATCTAAAGGCCAGTTTTATCTACGTTCAGTAATTCTGGTTTATATCTTCTATCGCTTCAATGTTAATTCTTCAAGGGCTAATGTACGTGAGTTGGTGGCCTTAGAAATTACCGATCTAAAGGCCAGTTTTATCTATGTTCAGTAATTCTGGTTTAGATCTTCTATCGCTTCAATGCTAATTCTTCAAGGGCTAATGTGCGTGAGTTGGTGGCCTTAGAAACTACCGATCTAACGGCCAGTTTTATCTATGTTCAGTAATTCTGGTTTAGATCTTCTATCGCTTCAATGCTAATTCTTCAAGGGCTATTGTGCGTGAGTTGGTGGCCTTAGAAATTACCGATCTAAAGGCCAGTTTTATCTACGTTCAGTAATTCTGGTTTAGATCTTCTGTCGCTTCAATGCTAATTCTTCAAGGGCTAATGTGCGTGAGTTGGTGGCCTTAGAAATTACCGATCTAAAGGCCAGTTTTATCTACGTTCAGTAATTCTGGTTTAGATCTTCTATCGCTTCAATGCTAATTCTTCAAGGGCTAATGTACGTGAGTTGGTGGCCTTAGAAATTACCGATCTAAAGGCCAGTTTTATCTACGTTCAGTAATTCTGGTTTAGATCTTCTATCGCTTCAATGCTAATTCTTCAAGGGCTAATGTGCGTGAGTTGGTGGCCTTAGAAATTACCGATCTAAAGGCCAGTTTTATCTATGTTCAGTAATTCTGGTTTAGATATTCTATCGCTTCAATGCTAATTCTTCAAGGGCTAATGTGCGTGAGTTGGTGGCCTTAGAAATTACCGATCTAAATGCCAGTTTTATGTATGTTCAGTAATTCTGGTTTAGATCTTCTATCGCTTCAATGTTAATTCTTCAAGGGCTATTGTGCGTGAGTTGGTGGCCTTAGAAATTACCGATCTAAAGGCCAGTTTTATCTACGTTCAGTAATTCTGGTTTAGATCTTCTGTCGCTTCAATGCTAATTCTTCAAGGGCTAATGTGCGTGAGTTGGTGGCCTTAGAAATTACCGATCTAAAGGCCAGTTTTATCTACGTTCAGTAATTCTGGTTTAGATCTTCTATCGCTTCAATGCTAATTCTTCAAGGGCTAATGTACGTGAGTTGGTGGCCTTAGAAATTACCGATCTAAAGGCCAGTTTTATCTACGTTCAGTAATTCTGGTTTAGATCTTCTATCGCTTCAATGCTAATTCTTCAA
The DNA here is from genome assembly GCA_946811695.1 of Gonocerus acuteangulatus. Lineage (NCBI taxonomy): Eukaryota > Metazoa > Arthropoda > Insecta > Hemiptera > Coreidae > Gonocerus > Gonocerus acuteangulatus. Next base: position 2,547,432 of record OX328123.1, on the reverse strand, counting down.
GGGCTAATGTGCGTGAGTTGGTGGCCTTAGAAATACCGATCTAAAGGCCAGTTTTATCTATGTTCAGTAATTCTGGTTTAGATCTTCTATCGCCTCAATGCCAATTCTTCAAGGGCTAATGTGCGTGAGTTGGTGGCCTTAGAAATTACCGATCTAAATGCCAGTTTTATCTATGTTCAGTAATTCTGGTTTAGATCTTCTATCGCTTCAATGCTAATTCTTCAAGGGCTAATGTGCGTGAGTTGGTGGCCTTAGAAATTACCGATCTGAAGGCCAGTTTTATCTATGTTCAGTAATTCTGGTTAGATCTTCTATCGCTTCAATGCTAATTCTTCAAGGGCTAATGTGCGTGAGTTGGTGGCCTTAGAAATACCGATCTAAAGGCCAGTTTTATCTACGTTCAGTAATTCTGGTTTATATCTTCTATCGCTTCAATGCTAACTCTTCAAGGGCTAATGTGCGTGAGTTGGTGGCCTTAGAAATTACCAATCTGAAGGCCAGTTTTATCTATGTTCAGTAATTCTGGTTTAGATCTTCTATCGCTTCAATGCTAACTCTTCAAGGGCTAATGTGCGTGAGTTGGTGGCCTTAGAAATACCGATCTGAAGGCCAGTTTTATCTATGTTCAGTAATTCTGGTTTAGATCTTCTATCGCTTCAATGCTAACTCTTCAAGGGCTAATGTGCGTGAGTTGGTGGCCTTAGAAATTACCGATCTGAAGGCCAGTTTTATGTATGTTCAGTAATTCTGGTTTAGATCTTCTATCGCTTCAATGCTAATTCTTCAAGGTCTAATGTGCGTGAGTTGGTGGCCTTAGAAATTACCGATCTGAAGGCCAGTTTTATCTATGTTCAGTAATTCTGGTTTAGATCTGTTATCGCTTCAATGCTAATTCTTCAAGGGCTAATGTGCGTGAGTTGGTGGCCTTAGAAATTACCGATCTGATGGCCAGTTTTATCTATGCTCAGTAATTCTGGTTTAGATCTTCTATCGCTTCAATGCTAATTCTTCAAGGGCTGATATGCGTGAGTTGGTGGCCTTAGAAATTACCGATCTAAAGGTCAGTTTTATCTACGTTGAGTAATTCTGGTTTAGATCTTCTATCGCTTCAATGCTAATTCTTCAAGGGCTAATGTGCGTGAGTTGGTGGCCTTAGAAATTACCGATCTAAAGGGCAGTTTTATCTACGTTCAGTAATTCTGGTTTAGATATTCTATCGCTTCAATGCTAATTCTTCAAGGGCTAATGTGCGTGAGTTGGTGGCCTTAGAAATTACCGATCTAAAGGCCAGTTTTATCTATGTTCAGTAATTCTGGTTTAGATCTTCTATCGCTTCAATGCTAATTCTTCAAGGGCTAATGTGCGTGAGTTGGTGGCCTTAGAAATTACCGATCTAAAGGCCAGTTTTATGTATGTTCAGTAATTCTGGTTTATATCTTCTATCGCTTCAATGTTAATTCTTCAAGGGCTAATGTGCGTGAGTTGCTGGCCTTAGAAATTACCGATCTAAAGGCCAGTTTTATGTATGTTCAGTAATTCTGGTTTAGATCTTCTATCCCTTAAATGCTAATTCTTCAAGGGCTAATGTGCGTGAGTTGGTGGCCTTAGAAATTACCGATCTAAAGGCCAGTTTTATCTATGTTCAGTAATTCTGGTTTATATCTTCTATCGCCTCAATGCTAATTCTTCAAGGGCTAATGTGCGTGAGTTGGTGGCCTTAGAAATTACCGATCTGAAGGCCAGTTTTATGTATGTTCAGTAATTCTGGTTTAGATCTTCTATCGCCTCAATGCTAATTCTTCAAGGGCTAATGTGCGTGAGTTGGTGGCCTTAGAAATTACCGATCTAAAGGCCAGTTTTATGTATGTTCAGTAATTCTGGTTTAGATCTTCTATCGCTTCAATGCTAATTCTTCAAGGGCTAATGTGCGTGAGTTGGTGGCCTTAGAAATTACCGATCTGAAGGCCAGTTTTATCTACGTTCAGTAATTCTGGTTTAGATCTTCTATCGCTTCAATGCTAATTCTTCAAGGGCTGATGTGCGTGAGTTGGTGGCCTTAGAAATTACCGATCTAAAGGTTAGTTTTATCTACGTTCAGTAATTCTGGTTTAGATCTTCTATCGCTTCAATGCTAATTCTTCAAGGGCTAATGTGCGTGAGTTGGTGGCCTTAGAAATTACCGATCTAAAGGCCAGTTTTATCTACGTTCAGTAATTCTGGTTTAGATATTCTATCGCTTCAATGCTAATTCTTCAAGGGCTAATGTGCGTGAGTTGGTGGCCTTAGAAATTACCGATCTAAAGGTCAGTTTAATCTATGTTCAGTAATTCTGGTTTAGATCTTCTATCGCTTCAATGCTAATTCTTCAAGGGCTAATGTGCGTGAGTTGGTGGCCTTAGAAATTACCGATCTAAAGGCCAGTTTTATCTACGTTCAGTAATTCTGGTTTAGATCTTCTATCCCTTAAATGCTAATTCTTCAAGGGCTAATGTGCGTGAGTTGGTGGCCTTAGAAATTACCGATCTAAAGGCCAGTTTTATCTACGTTCAGTAATTCTGGTTTAGATCTTCTATCGCTTCAATGCTAATTCTTCAAGGGCTAATGTACGTGAGTTGGTGGCCTTAGAAATACCGATCTAAAGGCCAGTTTTATCTACGTTCAGTAATTCTGGTTTATATCTTCTATCGCTTCAATGTTAATTCTTCAAGGGCTAATGTACGTGAGTTGGTGGCCTTAGAAATTACCGATCTAAAGGCCAGTTTTATCTATGTTCAGTAATTCTGGTTTAGATCTTCTATCGCTTCAATGCTAATTCTTCAAGGGCTAATGTGCGTGAGTTGGTGGCCTTAGAAACTACCGATCTAAAGGCCAGTTTTATCTATGTTCAGTAATTCTGGTTTATATCTTCTATCGCTTCAATGTTAATCCTTCAAGGACTAATGTGCGTGAGTTGGTGGCCTTAGAAATTACCGATCTGAAGGCCAGTTTTATGTATGTTCAGTAATTCTGGTTTAGATCTTCTATCGCTTCAATGCTAATTCTTCAAGGACTAATGTGCGTGAGTTGGTGGCCTTAGAAATTACCGATCTAAAGGCCAGTTTTATCTAAGTTCAGTAATTCTGGTTTAGATCTTCGATCGCTTCAATGCTAATTCTTCAAGGGCTAATGTGCGTGAGTTGGTGGCCTTAGAAATTACCGATCTAAAGGCCAGTTTTATCTAAGTTCAGTAATTCTGGTTTAGATCTTCGATCGCTTCAATGCTAATTCTTCAATTTCTAATGTGCGTGAGTTGGTGGCCTTAGAAATTACCGATCTAAATGCCAGTTTTAAGTATGTTCAGTAATTCTGGTTTAGATATTCTATCGCTTCAATGCTAATTCTTCAAGGGCTAATGTGCGTGAGTTGGTGGCCTTAGAAGTTACCGATCTAAATGCCAGTTTTATCTACGTTCAGTAATTCTGGTTTAGATCTTCTATCGCTTCAATGCTAATTCTTCAAGGACTAATGTGCGTGAGTTGGTGGCCTTAGAAATTACCGATCTAAAGGCCAGTTTTATCTATGTTCAGTAATTCTGGTTTAGATATTCTATCGCTTCAATGCTAATTCTTCAAGGGCTAATGTGCGTGAGTTGGTGGCCTTAGAAATTACCGATCTAAATGCCAGTTTTATGTATGTTCAGTAATTCTGGTTTAGATCTTCTATCGCTTCAATGTTAATTCTTCAAGGGCTAATGTGCGTGAGTTGGTGGCCTTAGAAATTACCGATCTAAATGCCAGTTTTATTTACGTTCAGTAATTCTGGTTTAGATATTCTATCGCTTCAATGCTAATTCTTCAAGGGCTAATGTGCGTGAGTTGGTGGCCTTAGAAATTACCGATCTAAATGCCAGTTTTATGTATGTTCAGTAATTCTGGTTTAGATATTCTATCGCTTCAATGTTAATTCTTCAAGGGCTAATGTGCGTGAGTTGGTGTCCTTAGAAATTACCGATCTAAATGCCAGTTTTATCTACGTTCAGTAATTCTGGTTTAGATATTCTATCGCTTCAATGCTAATTCTTCAAGGGCTAATGTGCGTGAGTTGGTGGCCTTAGAAATTACCGATCTAAATGCCAGTTTTATGTATGTTCAGTAATTCTGGTTTAGATCTTCTATCGCTTCAATGCTAATTCTTCAAGGGCTAATGTGCGTGAGTTGGTGGCCTTAGAAATTACCGATCTAAATGCCAGTTTTATGTATGTTCAGTAATTCTGGTTTAGATCTTCTATCGCTTCAATGCTAATTCTTCAAGGGCTAATGTGCGTGAGTTGGTGGCCTTAGAAATTACCGATCTAAAGGCCAGTTTTATGTATGTTCAGTAATTCTGGTTTAGATCTTCTATCGCTTCAATGCTAATTCTTCAAGGGCTAATGTGCGTGAGTTGGTGGCCTTAGAAATTACCGATCTAAAGGCCAGTTTTATCTATGTTCAGTAATTCTGGTTTAGATCTTCTATCGCTTCAATGCTAATTCTTCAAGGGCTAATGTGCGTGAGTTGGTGGCCTTAGAAATTACCGATCTAAAGGCCAGTTTTATCTACGTTCAGTAATTCTGGTTTAGATCTTCTATCGCCTCAATGCTAATTCTTCAAGGGCTAATGTGCGTGAGTTGGTGGCCTTAGAAATTACCGATCTAAAGGCCAGGTTTATCTACGTTCAGTAATTCTGGTTTAGATCTTCTATCGCCTCAATGCTAATTCTTCAAGGGCTAATGTGCGTGAGTTGGTGGCCTTAGAAATTACCGATCTAAAGGCCAGTTTTATGTATGTTCAGTTTTTCTGGTTTAGATCTGTTATCGCTTCAATGCTAATTCTTCAAGGGCTAATGTGCGTGAGTTGGTGGCCTTAGAAATTACCGATCTAAAGGCCAGTTTTATCTATGTTCAGTAATTCTGGTTTAGATCTTCTATCGCTTCAATGCTAATTCTTCAAGGGCTAATGTGCGTGAGTTGGTGGCCTTAGAAACTACCGATCTAAAGGCCAGTTTTATCTACGTTCAGTAATTCTGGTTTAGATCTTCTATCGCTTCAATGCTAATTCTTCAAGGGCTAATGTGCGTGAGTTGGTGGCCTTAGAAATTACCGATCTAAAGGCCAGTTTTATCTATGTTCAGTAATTCTGGTTTAGATCTTCTATCGCTTCAATGCTAATTCTTCAAGGGCTAATGTGCGTGAGTTGGTGGCCTTAGAAATTACCGATCTAAAGGCCAGTTTTATCTACGTTCAGTAATTCTGGTTTAGATATTCTATCGCTTCAATGCTAATTCTTCAAGGGCTAATGTGCGTGAGTTGGTGGCCTTAGAAATTACCGATCTAAAGGCCAGTTTTATGTATGTTCAGTAATTCTGGTTTAGATCTTCTATCGCTTCAATGCTAATTCTTCAAGGGCTAATGTGCGTGAGTTGGTGGCCTTAGAAATTACCGATCTAAAGGCCAGTTTTATGTATGTTCAGTAATTCTGGTTTAGATATTCTATCGCTTCAATGCTAATTCTTCAAGGGCTAATGTGCGTGAGTTGGTGGCCTTAGAAATTACCGATCTAAAGGCCAGTTTTATGTATGTTCAGTAATTCTGGTTTAGATCTTCTATCGCTTCAATGCTAATTCTTCAAGGGCTAATGTGCGTGAGTTGGTGGCCTTAGAAATTACCGATCTGAAGGCCAGTTTTATCTACGTTCAGTAATTCTGGTTTAGATCTTCTATCGCTTCAATGCTAATTCTTCAAGGGCTGATGTGCGTGAGTTGGTGGCCTTAGAAATTACCGATCTAAAGGTTAGTTTTATCTACGTTCAGTAATTCTGGTTTAGATCTTCTATCGCTTCAATGCTAATTCTTCAAGGGCTAATGTGCGTGAGTTGGTGGCCTTAGAAATTACCGATCTAAAGGCCAGTTTTATCTATGTTCAGTAATTCTGGTTTAGATCTTCTATCGCTTCAATGCTAATTCTTCAAGGGCTAATGTGCGTGAGTTGGTGGCCTTAGAAATTACCGATCTAAAGGCCAGTTTTATCTACGTTCAGTAATTCTGGTTTAGATATTCTATCGCTTCAATGCTAATTCTTCAAGGGCTAATGTGCGTGAGTTGGTGGCCTTAGAAATTACCGATCTAAAGGTCAGTTTAATCTATGTTCAGTAATTCTGGTTTAGATCTTCTATCGCTTCAATGCTAATTCTTCAAGGGCTAATGTGCGTGAGTTGGTGGCCTTAGAAATTACCGATCTAAAGGCCAGTTTTATCTACGTTCAGTAATTCTGGTTTAGATCTTCTATCCCTTAAATGCTAATTCTTCAAGGGCTAATGTGCGTGAGTTGGTGGCCTTAGAAATTACCGATCTAAAGGCCAGTTTTATCTACGTTCAGTAATTCTGGTTTAGATCTTCTATCGCTTCAATGCTAATTCTTCAAGGGCTAATGTACGTGAGTTGGTGGCCTTAGAAATACCGATCTAAAGGCCAGTTTTATCTACGTTCAGTAATTCTGGTTTATATCTTCTATCGCTTCAATGTTAATTCTTCAAGGGCTAATGTACGTGAGTTGGTGGCCTTAGAAATTACCGATCTAAAGGCCAGTTTTATCTATGTTCAGTAATTCTGGTTTATATCTTCTATCGCTTCAATGTTAATCCTTCAAGGACTAATGTGCGTGAGTTGGTGGCCTTAGAAATTACCGATCTGAAGGCCAGTTTTATGTATGTTCAGTAATTCTGGTTTAGATCTTCTATCGCTTCAATGCTAATTCTTCAAGGACTAATGTGCGTGAGTTGGTGGCCTTAGAAATTACCGATCTAAAGGCCAGTTTTATCTATGTTCAGTAATTCTGGTTTAGATCTTCTATCGCTTCAATGCTAATTCTTCAAGGGCTATTGTGCGTGAGTTGGTGGCCTTAGAAATTACCGATCTAAAGGCCAGTTTTATCTACGTTCAGTAATTCTGGTTTAGATCTTCTATCGCTTCAATGCTAATTCTTCAAGGGCTAATGTGCGTGAGTTGGTGGCCTTAGAAATTACCGATCTAAAGGCCAGTTTTATCTACGTTCAGTAATTCTGGTTTAGATCTTCTATCGCCTCAATGCTAATTCTTCAAGGGCTAATGTGCGTGAGTTGGTGGCCTTAGAAATTACCGATCTAAAGGCCAGGTTTATCTACGTTCAGTAATTCTGGTTTAGATCTTCTATCGCCTCAATGCTAATTCTTCAAGGGCTAATGTGCGTGAGTTGGTGGCCTTAGAAATTACCGATCTAAAGGCCAGTTTTATGTATGTTCAGTAATTCTGGTTTAGATCTGTTATCGCTTCAATGCTAATTCTTCAAGGGCTAATGTGCGTGAGTTGGTGGCCTTAGAAATTACCGATCTAAAGGCCAGTTTTATCTATGTTCAGTAATTCTGGTTTAGATCTTCTATCGCTTCAATGCTAATTCTTCAAGGGCTAATGTGCGTGAGTTGGTGGCCTTAGAAACTACCGATCTAAAGTCCAGTTTTATCTATGTTCAGTAATTCTGGTTTAGATCTTCTATCGCTTCAATGCTAATTCTTCAAGGGCTAATGTGCGTGAGTTGGTGGCCTTAGAAATTACCGATCTAAAGGCCAGTTTTATCTATGTTCAGTAATTCTGGTTTAGATCTTCTATCGCTTCAATGCTAATTCTTCAAGGGCTAATGTGCGTGAGTTGGTGGCCTTAGAAATTACCGATCTAAAGGCCAGTTTTATGTATGTTCAGTAATTCTGGTTTAGATCTTCTATCGCCTCAATGCTAATTCTTCAAGGGCTAATGTGCGTGAGTTGGTGGCCTTAGAAATTACCGATCTAAAGGCCAGTTTTATGTAAGTTCAGTAATTCTGGTTTAGATCTTCTATCGCTTCAATGCTAATTCTTCAAGGGCTAATGTGCGTGAGTTGGTGGCCTTAGAAATTACCGATCTGAAGGCCAGTTTTATCTACGTTCAGTAATTCTGGTTTAGATCTTCTATCGCTTCAATGCTAATTCTTCAAGGGCTGATGTGCGTGAGTTGGTGGCCTTAGAAATTACCGATCTAAAGGTTAGTTTTATCTACGTTCAGTAATTCTGGTTTAGATCTTCTATCGCTTCAATGCTAATTCTTCAAGGGCTAATGTGCGTGAGTTGGTGGCCTTAGAAATTACCGATCTAAAGGCCAGTTTTATCTACGTTCAGTAATTCTGGTTTAGATCTTCTATCCCTTAAATGCTAATTCTTCAAGGGCTAATGTGCGTGAGTTGGTGGCCTTAGAAATTACCGATCTAAAGGCCAGTTTTATCTATGTTCAGTAATTCTGGTTTAGATCTTCTATCGCTTCAATGCTAATTCTTCAAGGGCTAATGTGCGTGAGTTGGTGGCCTTAGAAATTACCGATCTAAAGGCCAGTTTTATCTACGTTCAGTAATTCTGGTTTAGATCTTCTATCGCTTCAATGCTAATTCTTCAAGGACTAATGTGCGTGAGTTGGTGGCCTTAGAAATTACCGATCTAAAGGCCAGTTTTATCTATGTTCAGTAATTCTGGTTTAGATCTTCTATCGCCTCAATGCTAATTCTTCAAGGGCTAATGTGCGTGAGTTGGTGGCCTTAGAAATTACCGATCTAAAGGCCAGTTTTATCTACGTTCAGTAATTCTGGTTTAGATCTTCTATCGCTTCAATGCTAATTCTTCAAGGACTAATGTGCGTGAGTTGGTGGCCTTAGAAATTACCGATCTAAAGGCCAGTTTTATCTAAGTTCAGTAATTCTGGTTTAGATCTTCGATCGCTTCAATGCTAATTCTTCAAGGGCTAATGTGCGTGAGTTGGTGGCCTTAGAAATTACCGATCTAAAGGCCAGTTTTATCTACGTTCAGTAATTCTGGTTTAGACCTTCTATCGCTTCAATGCTAATTCATCAAGGGCTAATGTACGTGAGTTGGTGGCCTTAGAAATACCGATCTAAAGGCCAGTTTTATCTACGTTCAGTAATTCTGGTTTATATCTTCTATCGCTTCAATGTTAATTCTTCAAGGGCTAATGTACGTGAGTTGGTGGCCTTAGAAATTACCGATCTAAAGGCCAGTTTTATCTATGTTCAGTAATTCTGGTTTAGATCTTCTATCGCTTCAATGCTAATTCTTCAAGGGCTAATGTGCGTGAGTTGGTGGCCTTAGAAACTACCGATCTAACGGCCAGTTTTATCTATGTTCAGTAATTCTGGTTTAGATCTTCTATCGCTTCAATGCTAATTCTTCAAGGGCTATTGTGCGTGAGTTGGTGGCCTTAGAAATTACCGATCTAAAGGCCAGTTTTATCTACGTTCAGTAATTCTGGTTTAGATCTTCTGTCGCTTCAATGCTAATTCTTCAAGGGCTAATGTGCGTGAGTTGGTGGCCTTAGAAATTACCGATCTAAAGGCCAGTTTTATCTACGTTCAGTAATTCTGGTTTAGATCTTCTATCGCTTCAATGCTAATTCTTCAAGGGCTAATGTACGTGAGTTGGTGGCCTTAGAAATTACCGATCTAAAGGCCAGTTTTATCTACGTTCAGTAATTCTGGTTTAGATCTTCTATCGCTTCAATGCTAATTCTTCAAGGGCTAATGTGCGTGAGTTGGTGGCCTTAGAAATTACCGATCTAAAGGCCAGTTTTATCTATGTTCAGTAATTCTGGTTTAGATATTCTATCGCTTCAATGCTAATTCTTCAAGGGCTAATGTGCGTGAGTTGGTGGCCTTAGAAATTACCGATCTAAATGCCAGTTTTATGTATGTTCAGTAATTCTGGTTTAGATCTTCTATCGCTTCAATGTTAATTCTTCAAGGGCTATTGTGCGTGAGTTGGTGGCCTTAGAAATTACCGATCTAAAGGCCAGTTTTATCTACGTTCAGTAATTCTGGTTTAGATCTTCTGTCGCTTCAATGCTAATTCTTCAAGGGCTAATGTGCGTGAGTTGGTGGCCTTAGAAATTACCGATCTAAAGGCCAGTTTTATCTACGTTCAGTAATTCTGGTTTAGATCTTCTATCGCTTCAATGCTAATTCTTCAAGGGCTAATGTACGTGAGTTGGTGGCCTTAGAAATTACCGATCTAAAGGCCAGTTTTATCTACGTTCAGTAATTCTGGTTTAGATCTTCTATCGCTTCAATGCTAATTCTTCAAGGGCTAATGTGCGTGAGTTGGTGGCCTTAGAAGTTACCGATCTAAATGCCAGTTTTATCTACGTTCAGTAATTCTGGTTTAGATCTTCTATCGCTTCAATGCTAATTCTTCAAGGACTAATGTGCGTGAGTTGGTGGCCTTAGAAATTACCGATCTAAAGGCCAGTTTTATCTATGTTCAGTAATTCTGGTTTAGATATTCTATCGCTTCAATGCTAATTCTTCAAGGGCTAATGTGCGTGAGTTGGTGGCCTTAGAAATTACCGATCTAAATGCCAGTTTTATGTATGTTCAGTAATTCTGGTTTAGATCTTCTATCGCTTCAATGTTAATTCTTCAAGGGCTAATGTGCGTGAGTTGGTGGCCTTAGAAATTACCGATCTAAATGCCAGTTTTATCTACGTTCAGTAATTCTGGTTTAGATATTCTATCGCTTCAATGCTAATTCTTCAAGGGCTAATGTGCGTGAGTTGGTGGCCTTAGAAATTACCGATCTAAATGCCAGTTTTATGTATGTTCAGTAATTCTGGTTTAGATATTCTATCGCTTCAATGTTAATTCTTCAAGGGCTAATGTGCGTGAGTTGGTGTCCTTAGAAATTACCGATCTAAATGCCAGTTTTATCTACGTTCAGTAATTCTGGTTTAGATATTCTATCGCTTCAATGCTAATTCTTCAAGGGCTAATGTGCGTGAGTTGGTGGCCTTAGAAATTACCGATCTAAATGCCAGTTTTATGTATGTTCAGTAATTCTGGTTTAGATCTTCTATCGCTTCAATGCTAATTCTTCAAGGGCTAATGTGCGTGAGTTGGTGGCCTTAGAAATTACCGATCTAAATGCCAGTTTTATGTATGTTCAGTAATTCTGGTTTAGATCTTCTATCGCTTCAATGCTAATTCTTCAAGGGCTAATGTGCGTGAGTTGGTGGCCTTAGAAATTACCGATCTAAAGGCCAGTTTTATGTATGTTCAGTAATTCTGGTTTAGATCTTCTATCGCTTCAATGCTAATTCTTCAAGGGCTAATGTGCGTGAGTTGGTGGCCTTAGAAATTACCGATCTAAAGGCCAGTTTTATCTATGTTCAGTAATTCTGGTTTAGATCTTCTATCGCTTCAATGCTAATTCTTCAAGGGCTAATGTGCGTGAGTTGGTGGCCTTAGAAATTACCGATCTAAAGGCCAGTTTTATCTACGTTCAGTAATTCTGGTTTAGATATTCTATCGCTTCAATGCTAATTCTTCAAGGGCTAATGTGCGTGAGTTGGTGGCCTTAGAAATTACCGATCTAAAGGCCAGTTTTATGTATGTTCAGTAATTCTGGTTTAGATCTTCTATCGCTTCAATGCTAATTCTTCAAGGGCTAATGTGCGTGAGTTGGTGGCCTTAGAAATTACCGATCTAAAGGCCAGTTTTATGTATGTTCAGTAATTCTGGTTTAGATATTCTATCGCTTCAATGCTAATTCTTCAAGGGCTAGTGTGCGTGAGTTGGTGGCCTTAGAAATTACCGATCTAAAGGCCAGTTTTATGTATGTTCAGTAATTCTGGTTTAGATCTTCTATCGCTTCAATGCTAATTCTTCAAGGGCTAATGTGCGTGAGTTGGTGGCCTTAGAAATTACCGATCTGAAGGCCAGTTTTATCTACGTTCAGTAATTCTGGTTTAGATCTTCTATCGCTTCAATGCTAATTCTTCAAGGGCTGATGTGCGTGAGTTGGTGGCCTTAGAAATTACCGATCTAAAGGTTAGTTTTATCTACGTTCAGTAATTCTGGTTTAGATCTTCTATCGCTTCAATGCTAATTCTTCAAGGGCTAATGTGCGTGAGTTGGTGGCCTTAGAAATTACCGATCTAAAGGCCAGTTTTATCTATGTTCAGTAATTCTGGTTTAGATCTTCTATCGCTTCAATGCTAATTCTTCAAGGGCTAATGTGCGTGAGTTGGTGGCCTTAGAAATTACCGATCTAAAGGCCAGTTTTATCTACGTTCAGTAATTCTGGTTTAGATATTCTATCGCTTCAATGCTAATTCTTCAAGGGCTAATGTGCGTGAGTTGGTGGCCTTAGAAATTACCGATCTAAAGGTCAGTTTAATCTATGTTCAGTAATTCTGGTTTAGATCTTCTATCGCTTCAATGCTAATTCTTCAAGGGCTAATGTGCGTGAGTTGGTGGCCTTAGAAATTACCGATCTAAAGGCCAGTTTTATCTACGTTCAGTAATTCTGGTTTAGATCTTCTATCCCTTAAATGCTAATTCTTCAAGGGCTAATGTGCGTGAGTTGGTGGCCTTAGAAATTACCGATCTAAAGGCCAGTTTTATCTACGTTCAGTAATTCTGGTTTAGATCTTCTATCGCTTCAATGCTAATTCTTCAAGGGCTAATGTACGTGAGTTGGTGGCCTTAGAAATACCGATCTAAAGGCCAGTTTTATCTACGTTCAGTAATTCTGGTTTATATCTTCTATCGCTTCAATGTTAATTCTTCAAGGGCTAATGTACGTGAGTTGGTGGCCTTAGAAATTACCGATCTAAAGGCCAGTTTTATCTATGTTCAGTAATTCTGGTTTATATCTTCTATCGCTTCAATGTTAATCCTTCAAGGACTAATGTGCGTGAGTTGGTGGCCTTAGAAATTACCGATCTGAAGGCCAGTTTTATGTATGTTCAGTAATTCTGGTTTAGATCTTCTATCGCTTCAATGCTAATTCTTCAAGGACTAATGTGCGTGAGTTGGTGGCCTTAGAAATTACCGATCTAAAGGCCAGTTTTATCTATGTTCAGTAATTCTGGTTTAGATCTTCTATCGCTTCAATGCTAATTCTTCAAGGGCTATTGTGCGTGAGTTGGTGGCCTTAGAAATTACCGATCTAAAGGCCAGTTTTATCTACGTTCAGTAATTCTGGTTTAGATCTTCTATCGCTTCAATGCTAATTCTTCAAGGGCTAATGTGCGTGAGTTGGTGGCCTTAGAAATTACCGATCTAAAGGCCAGTTTTATCTACGTTCAGTAATTCTGGTTTAGATCTTCTATCGCCTCAATGCTAATTCTTCAAGGGCTAATGTGCGTGAGTTGGTGGCCTTAGAAATTACCGATCTAAAGGCCAGGTTTATCTACGTTCAGTAATTCTGGTTTAGATCTTCTATCGCCTCAATGCTAATTCTTCAAGGGCTAATGTGCGTGAGTTGGTGGCCTTAGAAATTACCGATCTAAAGGCCAGTTTTATGTATGTTCAGTAATTCTGGTTTAGATCTGTTATCGCTTCAATGCTAATTCTTCAAGGGCTAATGTGCGTGAGTTGGTGGCCTTAGAAATTACCGATCTAAAGGCCAGTTTTATCTATGTTCAGTAATTCTGGTTTAGATCTTCTATCGCTTCAATGCTAATTCTTCAAGGGCTAATGTGCGTGAGTTGGTGGCCTTAGAAACTACCGATCTAAAGGCCAGTTTTATCTATGTTCAGTAATTCTGGTTTAGATCTTCTATCGCTTCAATGCTAATTCTTCAAGGGCTAATGTGCGTGAGTTGGTGGCCTTAGAAATTACCGATCTAAAGGCCAGTTTTATCTATGTTCAGTAATTCTGGTTTAGATCTTCTATCGCTTCAATGCTAATTCTTCAAGGGCTAATGTGCGTGAGTTGGTGGCCTTAGAAATTACCGATCTAAAGGCCAGTTTTATGTATGTTCAGTAATTCTGGTTTAGATCTTCTATCGCCTCAATGCTAATTCTTCAAGGGCTAATGTGCGTGAGTTGGTGGCCTTAGAAATTACCGATCTAAAGGCCAGTTTTATGTAAGTTCAGTAATTCTGGTTTAGATCTTCTATCGCTTCAATGCTAATTCTTCAAGGGCTAATGTGCGTGAGTTGGTGGCCTTAGAAATAACCGATCTGAAGGCCAGTTTTATCTACGTTCAGTAATTCTGGTTTAGATCTTCTATCGCTTCAATGCTAATTCTTCAAGGGCTGATGTGCGTGAGTTGGTGGCCTTAGAAATTACCGATCTAAAGGTTAGTTTTATCTACGTTCAGTAATTCTGGTTTAGATCTTCTATCGCTTCAATGCTAATTCTTCAAGGGCTAATGTGCGTGAGTTGGTGGCCTTAGAAATTACCGATCTAAAGGCCAGTTTTATCTACGTTCAGTAATTCTGGTTTAGATCTTCTATCCCTTAAATGCTAATTCTTCAAGGGCTAATGTGCGTGAGTTGGTGGCCTTAGAAATTACCGATCTAAAGGCCAGTTTTATCTATGTTCAGTAATTCTGGTTTAGATCTTCTATCGCTTCAATGCTAATTCTTCAAGGGCTAATGTGCGTGAGTTGGTGGCCTTAGAAATTACCGATCTAAAGGCCAGTTTTATCTACGTTCAGTAATTCTGGTTTAGATCTTCTATCGCTTCAATGCTAATTCTTCAAGGACTAATGTGCGTGAGTTGGTGGCCTTAGAAATTACCGATCTAAAGGCCAGTTTTATCTATGTTCAGTAATTCTGGTTTAGATCTTCTATCGCCTCAATGCTAATTCTTCAAGGGCTAATGTGCGTGAGTTGGTGGCCTTAGAAATTACCGATCTAAAGGCCAGTTTTATCTACGTTCAGTAATTCTGGTTTAGATCTTCTATCGCTTCAATGCTAATTCTTCAAGGACTAATGTGCGTGAGTTGGTGGCCTTAGAAATTACCGATCTAAAGGCCAGTTTTATCTAAGTTCAGTAATTCTGGTTTAGATCTTCGATCGCTTCAATGCTAATTCTTCAAGGGCTAATGTGCGTGAGTTGGTGGCCTTAGAAATTACCGATCTAAAGGCCAGTTTTATCTACGTTCAGTAATTCTGGTTTAGACCTTCTATCGCTTCAATGCTAATTCATCAAGGGCTAATGTACGTGAGTTGGTGGCCTTAGAAATACCGATCTAAAGGCCAGTTTTATCTACGTTCAGTAATTCTGGTTTATATCTTCTATCGCTTCAATGTTAATTCTTCAAGGGCTAATGTACGTGAGTTGGTGGCCTTAGAAATTACCGATCTAAAGGCCAGTTTTATCTATGTTCAGTAATTCTGGTTTAGATCTTCTATCGCTTCAATGCTAATTCTTCAAGGGCTAATGTGCGTGAGTTGGTGGCCTTAGAAACTACCGATCTAACGGCCAGTTTTATCTATGTTCAGTAATTCTGGTTTAGATCTTCTATCGCTTCAATGCTAATTCTTCAAGGACTAATGTGCGTGAGTTGGTGGCCTTAGAAATTACCGATCTAAAGGCCAGTTTTATCTATGTTCAGTAATTCTGGTTTAGATCTTCTATCGCTTCAATGCTAATTCTTCAAGGGCTATTGTGCGTGAGTTGGTGGCCTTAGAAATTACCGATCTAAAGGCCAGTTTTATCTACGTTCAGTAATTCTGGTTTAGATCTTCTATCGCTTCAATGCTAATTCTTCAAGGGCTAATGTGCGTGAGTTGGTGGCCTTAGAAATTACCGATCTAAAGGCCAGTTTTATCTACGTTCAGTAATTCTGGTTTAGATCTTCTATCGCCTCAATGCTAATTCTTCAAGGGCTAATGTGCGTGAGTTGGTGGCCTTAGAAATTACCGATCTAAAGGCCAGGTTTATCTACGTTCAGTAATTCTGGTTTAGATCTTCTATCGCCTCAATGCTAATTCTTCAAGGGCTAATGTGCGTGAGTTGGTGGCCTTAGAAATTACCGATCTAAAGGCCAGTTTTATGTATGTTCAGTAATTCTGGTTTAGATCTGTTATCGCTTCAATGCTAATTCTTCAAGGGCTAATGTGCGTGAGTTGGTGGCCTTAGAAATTACCGATCTAAAGGCCAGTTTTATCTATGTTCAGTAATTCTGGTTTAGATCTTCTATCGCTTCAATGCTAATTCTTCAAGGGCTAATGTGCGTGAGTTGGTGGCCTTAGAAACTACCGATCTAAAGGCCAGTTTTATCTATGTTCAGTAATTCTGGTTTAGATCTTCTATCGCTTCAATGCTAATTCTTCAAGGGCTAATGTGCGTGAGTTGGTGGCCTTAGAAATTACCGATCTAAAGGCCAGTTTTATCTATGTTCAGTAATTCTGGTTTAGATCTTCTATCGCTTCAATGCTAATTCTTCAAGGGCTAATGTGCGTGAGTTGGTGGCCTTAGAAATTACCGATCTAAAGGCCAGTTTTATGTATGTTCAGTAATTCTGGTTTAGATCTTCTATCGCCTCAATGCTAATTCTTCAAGGGCTAATGTGCGTGAGTTGGTGGCCTTAGAAATTACCGATCTAAAGGCCAGTTTTATCTACGTTCAGTAATTCTGGTTTATATCTTCTATAGCTTCAATGTTAATTCTTCAAGGGCTAATGTACGTGAGTTGGTGGCCTTAGAAATTACCGATCTAAAGGCCAGTTTTATCTATGTTCAGTAATTCTGGTTTAGATCTTCTATCGCTTCAATGCTAATTCTTCAAGGGCTAATGTGCGTGAGTTGGTGGCCTTAGAAACTACCGATCTAACGGCCAGTTTTATCTATGTTCAGTAATTCTGGTTTAGATCTTCTATCGCTTCAATGCTAATTCTTCAAGGGCTATTGTGCGTGAGTTGGTGGCCTTAGAAATTACCGATCTAAAGGCCAGTTTTATCTACGTTCAGTAATTCTGGTTTAGATCTTCTGTCGCTTCAATGCTAATTCTTCAAGGGCTAATGTGCGTGAGTTGGTGGCCTTAGAAATTACCGATCTAAAGGCCAGTTTTATCTACGTTCAGTAATTCTGGTTTAGATCTTCTATCGCTTCAATGCTAATTCTTCAAGGGCTAATGTACGTGAGTTGGTGGCCTTAGAAATTACCGATCTAAAGGCCAGTTTTATCTACGTTCAGTAATTCTGGTTTAGATCTTCTATCGCTTCAATGCTAATTCTTCAAGGGCTAATGTGCGTGAGTTGGTGGCCTTAGAAATTACCGATCTAAAGGCCAGTTTTATCTATGTTCAGTAATTCTGGTTTAGATATTCTATCGCTTCAATGCTAATTCTTCAAGGGCTAATGTGCGTGAGTTGGTGGCCTTAGAAATTACCGATCTAAATGCCAGTTTTATGTATGTTCAGTAATTCTGGTTTAGATCTTCTATCGCTTCAATGTTAATTCTTCAAGGGCTATTGTGCGTGAGTTGGTGGCCTTAGAAATTACCGATCTAAAGGCCAGTTTTATCTACGTTCAGTAATTCTGGTTTAGATCTTCTGTCGCTTCAATGCTAATTCTTCAAGGGCTAATGTGCGTGAGTTGGTGGCCTTAGAAATTACCGATCTAAAGGCCAGTTTTATCTACGTTCAGTAATTCTGGTTTAGATCTTCTATCGCTTCAATGCTAATTCTTCAAGGGCTAATGTACGTGAGTTGGTGGCCTTAGAAATTACCGATCTAAAGGCCAGTTTTATCTACGTTCAGTAATTCTGGTTTAGATCTTCTATCGCTTCAATGCTAATTCTTCAAGGGCTAATGTACGTGAGTTGGTGGCCTTAGAAATTACCAATCTGAAGGCCAGTTTTATCTATGTTCAGTAATTCTGGTTTATATCTTCTATCGCTTCAATGCTAATTCTTCAAGGGCTAATGTGCGTGAGTTGGTGGCCTTAGAAATTACCGATCTAAAGGCCAGTTTTATCTATGTTCAGTAATTCTGGTTTATATCTTCTATCGCTTCAATGCTAATTCTTCAAGGGCTAATGTGCGTGAGTTGGTGGCCTTAGAAATTACCGATCTAAAGGCCAGTTTTATCTACGTTCAGTAATTCTGGTTTAGATCTTCTATCGCTTCAATGCTAATTCTTCAAGGGCTAATGTACGTGAGTTGGTGGCCTTAGAAATTACCAATCTGAAGGCCAGTTTTATCTATGTTCAGTAATTCTGGTTTATATCTTCTATCGCTTCAATGCTAATTCTTCAAGGGCTAATGTGCGTGAGTTGGTGGCCTTAGAAATTACCGATCTAAAGGCCAGTTTTATCTACGTTCAGTAATTCTGGTTTAGATCTTCTATCGCTTCAATGTTAATCCTTCAAGGGCTAATGTGCGTGAGTTGGTGGCCTTAGAAATTACCGATCTAAAGGCCAGTTTTATCTATGTTCAGTAATTCTGGTTTAGATCTTCTGTCGCTTCAATGCTAATTCTTCAAGGACTAATGTGCGTGAGTTGGTGGCCTTAGAAATTACCGATCTAAAGGCCAGTTTTATCTACGTTCAGTAATTCTGGTTTAGATCTTCTATCGCTTCAATGCTAATTCTTCAAGGACTAATGTGCGTGAGTTGGTGGCCTTAGAAACTACCGATCTAAAGGCCAGTTTTATCTACGTTCAGTAATTCTGGTTTAGATCTTCTATCGCTTCAATGCTAATTCTTCAAGGGCTAATGTACGTGAGTTGGTGGCCTTAGAAATTACCGATCTAAAGGCCAGTTTTATCTACGTTCAGTAATTCTGGTTTAGATATTCTATCGCTTCAATGCTAATTCTTCAAGGGCTAATGTGCGTGAGTTGGTGGCCTTAGAAATTACCGATCTAAAGGCCAGTTTTATGTATGTTCAGTAATTCTGGTTTAGATCTTCTATCGCTTCAATGCTAATTCTTCAAGGGCTAATGTGCGTGAGTTGGTGGCCTTAGAAATTACCGATCTAAAGGCCAGTTTTATGTATGTTCAGTAATTCTGGTTTAGATATTCTATCGCTTCAATGCTAATTCTTCAAGGGCTAGTGTGCGTGAGTTGGTGGCCTTAGAAATTACCGATCTAAAGGCCAGTTTTATGTATGTTCAGTAATTCTGGTTTAGATCTTCTATCGCTTCAATGCTAATTCTTCAAGGGCTAATGTGCGTGAGTTGGTGGCCTTAGAAATTACCGATCTGAAGGCCAGTTTTATCTACGTTCAGTAATTCTGGTTTAGATCTTCTATCGCTTCAATGCTAATTCTTCAAGGGCTGATGTGCGTGAGTTGGTGGCCTTAGAAATTACCGATCTAAAGGTTAGTTTTATCTACGTTCAGTAATTCTGGTTTAGATCTTCTATCGCTTCAATGCTAATTCTTCAAGGGCTAATGTGCGTGAGTTGGTGGCCTTAGAAATTACCGATCTAAAGGCCAGTTTTATCTATGTTCAGTAATTCTGGTTTAGATCTTCTATCGCTTCAATGCTAATTCATTAAGGGCTAATGTGCGTGAGTTGGTGGCCTTAGAAATTACCGATCTAAAGGCCAGTTTTATCTACGTTCAGTAATTCTGGTTTAGATATTCTATCGCTTCAATGCTAATTCTTCAAGGGCTAATGTGCGTGAGTTGGTGGCCTTAGAAATTACCGATCTAAAGGTCAGTTTAATCTATGTTCAGTAATTCTGGTTTAGATCTTCTATCGCTTCAATGCTAATTCTTCAAGGGCTAATGTGCGTGAGTTGGTGGCCTTAGAAATTACCGATCTAAAGGCCAGTTTTATCTACGTTCAGTAATTCTGGTTTAGATCTTCTATCCCTTAAATGCTAATTCTTCAAGGGCTAATGTGCTTGAGTTGGTGGCCTTAGAAATTACCGATCTAAAGGCCAGTTTTATCTACGTTCAGTAATTCTGGTTTAGATCTTCTATCGCTTCAATGCTAATTCTTCAAGGGCTAATGTACGTGAGTTGGTGGCCTTAGAAATACCGATCTAAAGGCCAGTTTTATCTACGTTCAGTAATTCTGGTTTATATCTTCTATCGCTTCAATGTTAATTCTTCAAGGGCTAATGTACGTGAGTTGGTGGCCTTAGAAATTACCGATCTAAAGGCCAGTTTTATCTATGTTCAGTAATTCTGGTTTATATCTTCTATCGCTTCAATGTTAATCCTTCAAGGACTAATGTGCGTGAGTTGGTGGCCTTAGAAATTACCGATCTGAAGGCCAGTTTTATGTATGTTCAGTAATTCTGGTTTAGATCTTCTATCGCTTCAATGCTAATTCTTCAAGGACTAATGTGCGTGAGTTGGTGGCCTTAGAAATTACCGATCTAAAGGCCAGTTTTATCTATGTTCAGTAATTCTGGTTTAGATCTTCTATCGCTTCAATGCTAATTCTTCAAGGGCTATTGTGCGTGAGTTGGTGGCCTTAGAAATTACCGATCTAAAGGCCAGTTTTATCTACGTTCAGTAATTCTGGTTTAGATCTTCTATCGCTTCAATGCTAATTCTTCAAGGGCTAATGTGCGTGAGTTGGTGGCCTTAGAAATTACCGATCTAAAGGCCAGTTTTATCTACGTTCAGTAATTCTGGTTTAGATCTTCTATCGCCTCAATGCTAATTCTTCAAGGGCTAATGTGCGTGAGTTGGTGGCCTTAGAAATTACCGATCTAAAGGCCAGGTTTATCTACGTTCAGTAATTCTGGTTTAGATCTTCTATCGCCTCAATGCTAATTCTTCAAGGGCTAATGTGCGTGAGTTGGTGGCCTTAGAAATTACCGATCTAAAGGCCAGTTTTATGTATGTTCAGTAATTCTGGTTTAGATCTGTTATCGCTTCAATGCTAATTCTTCAAGGGCTAATGTGCGTGAGTTGGTGGCCTTAGAAATTACCGATCTAAAGGCCAGTTTTATCTATGTTCAGTAATTCTGGTTTAGATCTTCTATCGCTTCAATGCTAATTCTTCAAGGGCTAATGTGCGTGAGTTGGTGGCCTTAGAAACTACCGATCTAAAGGCCAGTTTTATCTATGTTCAGTAATTCTGGTTTAGATCTTCTATCGCTTCAATGCTAATTCTTCAAGGGCTAATGTGCGTGAGTTGGTGGCCTTAGAAATTACCGATCTAAAGGCCAGTTTTATCTATGTTCAGTAATTCTGGTTTAGATCTTCTATCGCTTCAATGCTAATTCTTCAAGGGCTAATGTGCGTGAGTTGGTGGCCTTAGAAATTACCGATCTAAAGGCCAGTTTTATGTATGTTCAGTAATTCTGGTTTAGATCTTCTATCGCCTCAATGCTAATTCTTCAAGGGCTAATGTGCGTGAGTTGGTGGCCTTAGAAATTACCGATCTAAAGGCCAGTTTTATGTAAGTTCAGTAATTCTGGTTTAGATCTTCTATCGCTTCAATGCTAATTCTTCAAGGGCTAATGTGCGTGAGTTGGTGGCCTTAGAAATAACCGATCTGAAGGCCAGTTTTATCTACGTTCAGTAATTCTGGTTTAGATCTTCTATCGCTTCAATGCTAATTCTTCAAGGGCTGATGTGCGTGAGTTGGTGGCCTTAGAAATTACCGATCTAAAGGTTAGTTTTATCTACGTTCAGTAATTCTGGTTTAGATCTTCTATCGCTTCAATGCTAATTCTTCAAGGGCTAATGTGCGTGAGTTGGTGGCCTTAGAAATTACCGATCTAAAGGCCAGTTTTATCTACGTTCAGTAATTCTGGTTTAGATCTTCTATCCCTTAAATGCTAATTCTTCAAGGGCTAATGTGCGTGAGTTGGTGGCCTTAGAAATTACCGATCTAAAGGCCAGTTTTATCTATGTTCAGTAATTCTGGTTTAGATCTTCTATCGCTTCAATGCTAATTCTTCAAGGGCTAATGTGCGTGAGTTGGTGGCCTTAGAAATTACCGATCTAAAGGCCAGTTTTATCTATGTTCAGTAATTCTGGTTTATATCTTCTATCGCTTCAATGCTAATTCTTCAAGGGCTAATGTGCGTGAGTTGGTGGCCTTAGAAATTACCGATCTAAAGGCCAGTTTTATCTACGTTCAGTAATTCTGGTTTAGATCTTCTATCGCTTCAATGCTAATTCTTCAAGGGCTAATGTACGTGAGTTGGTGGCCTTAGAAATTACCAATCTGAAGGCCAGTTTTATCTATGTTCAGTAATTCTGGTTTATATCTTCTATCGCTTCAATGCTAATTCTTCAAGGGCTAATGTGCGTGAGTTGGTGGCCTTAGAAATTACCGATCTAAAGGCCAGTTTTATCTACGTTCAGTAATTCTGGTTTAGATCTTCTATCGCTTCAATGTTAATCCTTCAAGGGCTAATGTGCGTGAGTTGGTGGCCTTAGAAATTACCGATCTAAAGGCCAGTTTTATCTATGTTCAGTAATTCTGGTTTAGATCTTCTGTCGCTTCAATGCTAATTCTTCAAGGACTAATGTGCGTGAGTTGGTGGCCTTAGAAATTACCGATCTAAAGGCCAGTTTTATCTACGTTCAGTAATTCTGGTTTAGATCTTCTATCGCTTCAATGCTAATTCTTCAAGGACTAATGTGCGTGAGTTGGTGGCCTTAGAAACTACCGATCTAAAGGCCAGTTTTATCTACGTTCAGTAATTCTGGTTTAGATCTTCTATCGCTTCAATGCTAATTCTTCAAGGGCTAATGTACGTGAGTTGGTGGCCTTAGAAATTACCGATCTAAAGGCCAGTTTTATCTACGTTCAGTAATTCTGGTTTAGATATTCTATCGCTTCAATGCTAATTCTTCAAGGGCTAATGTGCGTGAGTTGGTGGCCTTAGAAATTACCGATCTAAAGGCCAGTTTTATGTATGTTCAGTAATTCTGGTTTAGATCTTCTATCGCTTCAATGCTAATTCTTCAAGGGCTAATGTGCGTGAGTTGGTGGCCTTAGAAATTACCGATCTAAAGGCCAGTTTTATGTATGTTCAGTAATTCTGGTTTAGATATTCTATCGCTTCAATGCTAATTCTTCAAGGGCTAGTGTGCGTGAGTTGGTGGCCTTAGAAATTACCGATCTAAAGGCCAGTTTTATGTATGTTCAGTAATTCTGGTTTAGATCTTCTATCGCTTCAATGCTAATTCTTCAAGGGCTAATGTGCGTGAGTTGGTGGCCTTAGAAATTACCGATCTAAAGGCCAGTTTTATCTATGTTCAGTAATTCTGGTTTAGATCTTCTATCGCTTCAATGCTAATTCTTCAAGGGCTAATGTGCGTGAGTTGGTGGCCTTAGAAATTACCGATCTAAAGGCCAGTTTTATCTACGTTCAGTAATTCTGGTTTAGATATTCTATCGCTTCAATGCTAATTCTTCAAGGGCTAATGTGCGTGAGTTGGTGGCCTTAGAAATTACCGATCTAAAGGTCAGTTTAATCTATGTTCAGTAATTCTGGTTTAGATCTTCTATCGCTTCAATGCTAATTCTTCAAGGGCTAATGTGCGTGAGTTGGTGGCCTTAGAAATTACCGATCTAAAGGCCAGTTTTATCTACGTTCAGTAATTCTGGTTTAGATCTTCTATCCCTTAAATGCTAATTCTTCAAGGGCTAATGTGCGTGAGTTGGTGGCCTTAGAAATTACCGATCTAAAGGCCAGTTTTATCTACGTTCAGTAATTCTGGTTTAGATCTTCTATCGCTTCAATGCTAATTCTTCAAGGGCTA
This sequence comes from Gonocerus acuteangulatus, assembly GCA_946811695.1. NCBI lineage: Eukaryota > Metazoa > Arthropoda > Insecta > Hemiptera > Coreidae > Gonocerus > Gonocerus acuteangulatus. The sequence continues at coordinate 2,523,932 of OX328123.1, read as the reverse complement.
ATGTACGTGAGTTGGTGGCCTTAGAAATACCGATCTAAAGGCCAGTTTTATCTACGTTCAGTAATTCTGGTTTATATCTTCTATCGCTTCAATGTTAATTCTTCAAGGGCTAATGTACGTGAGTTGGTGGCCTTAGAAATTACCGATCTAAAGGCCAGTTTTATCTATGTTCAGTAATTCTGGTTTATATCTTCTATCGCTTCAATGTTAATCCTTCAAGGACTAATGTGCGTGAGTTGGTGGCCTTAGAAATTACCGATCTAAAGGCCAGTTTTATCTATGTTCAGTAATTCTGGTTTAGATCTTCTATCGCTTCAATGCTAATTCTTCAAGGGCTAATGTGCGTGAGTTGGTGGCCTTAGAAACTACCGATCTAAAGGCCAGTTTTATCTACGTTCAGTAATTCTGGTTTAGATCTTCTATCGCTTCAATGCTAATTCTTCAAGGGCTAATGTGCGTGAGTTGGTGGCCTTAGAAATTACCGATCTGAAGGCCAGTTTTATCTACGTTCAGTAATTCTGGTTTAGATCTTCTATCGCTTCAATGCTAATTCTTCAAGGGCTGATGTGCGTGAGTTGGTGGCCTTAGAAATTACCGATCTAAAGGTTAGTTTTATCTACGTTCAGTAATTCTGGTTTAGATCTTCTATCGCTTCAATGCTAATTCTTCAAGGGCTAATGTGCGTGAGTTGGTGGCCTTAGAAATTACCGATCTAAAGGCCAGTTTTATCTACGTTCAGTAATTCTGGTTTAGATCTTCTATCCCTTAAATGCTAATTCTTCAAGGGCTAATGTGCGTGAGTTGGTGGCCTTAGAAATTACCGATCTAAAGGCCAGTTTTATCTATGTTCAGTAATTCTGGTTTAGATCTTCTATCGCTTCAATGCTAATTCTTCAAGGGCTAATGTGCGTGAGTTGGTGGCCTTAGAAATTACCGATCTAAAGGCCAGTTTTATCTACGTTCAGTAATTCTGGTTTAGATCTTCTATCGCTTCAATGCTAATTCTTCAAGGACTAATGTGCGTGAGTTGGTGGCCTTAGAAATTACCGATCTAAAGGCCAGTTTTATCTATGTTCAGTAATTCTGGTTTAGATCTTCTATCGCCTCAATGCTAATTCTTCAAGGGCTAATGTGCGTGAGTTGGTGGCCTTAGAAATTACCGATCTAAAGGCCAGTTTTATCTACGTTCAGTAATTCTGGTTTAGATCTTCTATCGCTTCAATGCTAATTCTTCAAGGACTAATGTGCGTGAGTTGGTGGCCTTAGAAATTACCGATCTAAAGGCCAGTTTTATCTAAGTTCAGTAATTCTGGTTTAGATCTTCGATCGCTTCAATGCTAATTCTTCAAGGGCTAATGTGCGTGAGTTGGTGGCCTTAGAAATTACCGATCTAAAGGCCAGTTTTATCTACGTTCAGTAATTCTGGTTTAGACCTTCTATCGCTTCAATGCTAATTCATCAAGGGCTAATGTACGTGAGTTGGTGGCCTTAGAAATACCGATCTAAAGGCCAGTTTTATCTACGTTCAGTAATTCTGGTTTATATCTTCTATAGCTTCAATGTTAATTCTTCAAGGGCTAATGTACGTGAGTTGGTGGCCTTAGAAATTACCGATCTAAAGGCCAGTTTTATCTATGTTCAGTAATTCTGGTTTAGATCTTCTATCGCTTCAATGCTAATTCTTCAAGGGCTAATGTGCGTGAGTTGGTGGCCTTAGAAACTACCGATCTAACGGCCAGTTTTATCTATGTTCAGTAATTCTGGTTTAGATCTTCTATCGCTTCAATGCTAATTCTTCAAGGGCTATTGTGCGTGAGTTGGTGGCCTTAGAAATTACCGATCTAAAGGCCAGTTTTATCTACGTTCAGTAATTCTGGTTTAGATCTTCTGTCGCTTCAATGCTAATTCTTCAAGGGCTAATGTGCGTGAGTTGGTGGCCTTAGAAATTACCGATCTAAAGGCCAGTTTTATCTACGTTCAGTAATTCTGGTTTAGATCTTCTATCGCTTCAATGCTAATTCTTCAAGGGCTAATGTACGTGAGTTGGTGGCCTTAGAAATTACCGATCTAAAGGCCAGTTTTATCTACGTTCAGTAATTCTGGTTTAGATCTTCTATCGCTTCAATGCTAATTCTTCAAGGGCTAATGTGCGTGAGTTGGTGGCCTTAGAAATTACCGATCTAAAGGCCAGTTTTATCTATGTTCAGTAATTCTGGTTTAGATATTCTATCGCTTCAATGCTAATTCTTCAAGGGCTAATGTGCGTGAGTTGGTGGCCTTAGAAATTACCGATCTAAATGCCAGTTTTATGTATGTTCAGTAATTCTGGTTTAGATCTTCTATCGCTTCAATGTTAATTCTTCAAGGGCTATTGTGCGTGAGTTGGTGGCCTTAGAAATTACCGATCTAAAGGCCAGTTTTATCTACGTTCAGTAATTCTGGTTTAGATCTTCTGTCGCTTCAATGCTAATTCTTCAAGGGCTAATGTGCGTGAGTTGGTGGCCTTAGAAATTACCGATCTAAAGGCCAGTTTTATCTACGTTCAGTAATTCTGGTTTAGATCTTCTATCGCTTCAATGCTAATTCTTCAAGGGCTAATGTACGTGAGTTGGTGGCCTTAGAAATTACCGATCTAAAGGCCAGTTTTATCTACGTTCAGTAATTCTGGTTTAGATCTTCTATCGCTTCAATGCTAATTCTTCAAGGGCTAATGTACGTGAGTTGGTGGCCTTAGAAATTACCAATCTGAAGGCCAGTTTTATCTATGTTCAGTAATTCTGGTTTATATCTTCTATCGCTTCAATGCTAATTCTTCAAGGGCTAATGTGCGTGAGTTGGTGGCCTTAGAAATTACCGATCTAAAGGCCAGTTTTATCTATGTTCAGTAATTCTGGTTTATATCTTCTATCGCTTCAATGCTAATTCTTCAAGGGCTAATGTGCGTGAGTTGGTGGCCTTAGAAATTACCGATCTAAAGGCCAGTTTTATCTACGTTCAGTAATTCTGGTTTAGATCTTCTATCGCTTCAATGCTAATTCTTCAAGGGCTAATGTACGTGAGTTGGTGGCCTTAGAAATTACCAATCTGAAGGCCAGTTTTATCTATGTTCAGTAATTCTGGTTTATATCTTCTATCGCTTCAATGCTAATTCTTCAAGGGCTAATGTGCGTGAGTTGGTGGCCTTAGAAATTACCGATCTAAAGGCCAGTTTTATCTACGTTCAGTAATTCTGGTTTAGATCTTCTATCGCTTCAATGTTAATCCTTCAAGGGCTAATGTGCGTGAGTTGGTGGCCTTAGAAATTACCGATCTAAAGGCCAGTTTTATCTATGTTCAGTAATTCTGGTTTAGATCTTCTGTCGCTTCAATGCTAATTCTTCAAGGACTAATGTGCGTGAGTTGGTGGCCTTAGAAATTACCGATCTAAAGGCCAGTTTTATCTACGTTCAGTAATTCTGGTTTAGATCTTCTATCGCTTCAATGCTAATTCTTCAAGGACTAATGTGCGTGAGTTGGTGGCCTTAGAAACTACCGATCTAAAGGCCAGTTTTATCTACGTTCAGTAATTCTGGTTTAGATCTTCTATCGCTTCAATGCTAATTCTTCAAGGGCTAATGTACGTGAGTTGGTGGCCTTAGAAATTACCGATCTAAAGGCCAGTTTTATCTACGTTCAGTAATTCTGGTTTAGATCTTCTATCGCTTCAATGCTAATTCTTCAAGGGCTAATGTACGTGAGTTGGTGGCCTTAGAAATTACCGATCTAAAGGCCAGTTTTATGTATGTTCAGTAATTCTGGTTTAGATCTTCTATCGCTTCAATGTTAATTCTTCAAGGGCTATTGTGCGTGAGTTGGTGGCCTTAGAAACTACCGATCTAAAGGCCAGTTTTATCTACGTTCAGTAATTCTGGTTTAGATCTTCTATCGCTTCAATGCTAATTCTTCAAGGACTAATGTTATCTTCAAATCCAGGTTGTGATATAGAGTTAGGACTCATTAGTTGTACTTCTACACACAGTAACAGCCCATGACAATTTATTTCTAGGCATTCAACAATCTTGCTACTTCTTCTTTAACACAATCAATGAGGACGTACTAATTGCCGTTTTTACGCCGTACGAATAATTTTTTGTTGTTGTCATTGATTAAAGTGCGTGTGCGTGTGCGTGACAAGAAAAACATTTTTCTTACGAATCTGCAGGATTTCTCGGAAATTTTATTTGCAATTAAAAATTATGATGAGATAAATACTTCTGATAATTAGCACTCTAATATTAATTATGATGGGATAAATACTTCTGATAATTAGCACTCTAATATTAATTATGATGAGATAAATACTTCTGATTATTAGCTCTCTAATATTAATTATGATGAGATAAATACTTCTGATAATTAGCACTCTAATATTAATTATGATGAAATAAATACTTCTGATAATTAGCACTCTAATATTAATTATGATGAGATAAATACTTCTGATTATTAGCTCTCTAATATTAATTATGATGAGATAAATACTTCTGATAATTAGCACTCTAATATTAATTATGATGAGATAAATACTTCTGATAATTAGCACTCTAATATTAATTATGATGAGATAAATACTTCTGATAATTAGCACTCTAATATTAATTATGATGAGATAAATACTTCTGATAATTAGCACTCTAATATTAATTATGATGAGATAAATACTTCTGATAATTAGCACTCTAATATTAATTATGATGAGATAAATACTTCTGATAATTAGCACTCTAATATTAATTATGATGAGATAAATACTTCTGATAATTAGCACTCTAATATTAATTATGATGAGATAAATACTTCTGATAATTAGCACTCTAATATTAATTATGATGAGATAAATACTTCTGATAATTAGCACTCTAATATTAATTATGATGAGATAAATACTTCTGATAATTAGCACTCTAATATTAATTATGATGAGATAAATACTTCTGATAATTAGCACTCTAATATTAATTATGATGAGATAAATACTTCTGATAATTAGCACTCTAATAATAAATATGATGAGATAAATACTTGTGATAATTAGCACTCTAATATTAATTATGATGAGATAAATACTTCTGATAATTAGCACTCTAATATTAATTATGATGAGATAAATACTTCTTATAATTAGCACTCTAATATTAATTATGATGAGATAAATACTTCTGATAATTAGCACTCTAATATTAATTATGATGAGATAAATACTTCTGATAATTAGCACTCTAATATTAATTATGATGAGATAAATACTTCTGATAATTAGCTTTCTAATATTAATTATGATGAGGTAAATACTTCTGATAATTAGCACTCTAATATTAATTATGATGAGATAAATACTTCTGATAATTAGCACTCTAATATTAATTATGATGAGGTAAATACTTCTGATAATTAGCACTCTAATATTAATCTTATTATTCTTTTTAGGCATAATAAATAAAAAACGTTTTTGCGTAAATTTGATGAAACTTCCAAATACAAGAATTCGTATATTGCATATTTCCGGACGGCTTCAACTTTAACTCCATCTGACGGAAAATATACCAGATTTGTATATTGAGATTGTCAAGAATCCCCCCCCCATGAATATTTCTAGTGAGGTCACAAACTACACAGCAAGACCAGTAGATTTACTGGGTCCTTACGGTGAGTTGATATTACTAGGCACTCAGTTGATAACACGTTGGCTTCGGGACGGGACATAAATATCCCGTACTGGCTTTCACTGAGGTACGGCAGGCAAAATAGATCAACTCCCTTAACTTACGATGGCTGTAACTTCTGAAAAAAAACTCATAGTCCAATATATATACACAGAGATTACACAAATTATTAGAAATTAAGGGACAGATACGTCCCGTAACGTACACTAAAGAACGAAGTCGGCATACGGGACAACTGTGTCCCGCACCAAGCAGATAAAAAGTTAAAAATGCGTACACGCTTTGTGCAGAGTATGTAGAGAATTCGTTTTACTGCCTAAATTGTTTTATTAACCCTCGGGAACGCGCGCGCATTTCCTAACACGGGAACGCGCGATGTATCTGAGAGATACAAGAGGGGTTAATCTCCAATAAATACCTACTTATCCATTAAAATCTTTTATATTGTTCTAATATAATATTTTTTCAATTTTAATAATGCAATATATCGCACTGGATGAATTATAAAAGTTTAATTAAGCTAAATTATTAAAATATTCTTATAATTATTGTAAGGATAACCAATGAAGTCTTTTTGTATTTAATTTATAATTAAGAAACATACAACAAGATAATAAACAATCTCTTTAATTGAATTAAATTATTACATATTTAAAAAAACATAGTGCTATGTAAAAACATACTGCTTTATAAAAACATACTGATATATAAAAAATGTTGTAACTATTATGTTGAGTATACTAAAAATAAGTCAAATCAGTAAAACATACAAAGATTAAAAGAATAATAGAACAATATACAAATAATAATTCCAAAGAAGAACAAGGAAACTAAAAATAGAAGGAAGTTCAGTGTTTAAGAAAGCACAAAAAAGTTATTGACTTATTTAGGGGACGCGCGATATCTGAGAGATAATACTGTAATTTTAATACTCAAATGGATATTTCAGACATAGTAATGCATTACCTAACATGCAAAGGACCAAATAGAACCTAATAGAGACACAATTTTTTTTAAAAATCGTTAATAAGAATTAATTACCTGGGAACGCGCGATGTATCTAAGAAGGGGAAAATCAGGCTTAACCTCATCCGACGAGCAACAATTAAAAACTGAAGTGACGGTAGGAATGAAAAAAGCAGCTAGAAGTGACGGGAGCTGCCTCACTCTATCCTATCATAGCGGATTTCCCTGAGACGTTCCGCCTATGTATCTACTGGATACCGCGCGTTGTCGAGGGTTAAGGAACATGAAGCCAAATCGAATAATTAAGTCAGGTTTTTAAAAAAAAATATTTGAATAATACTTTTTGCATTGTTACGCTTTGTTAAAAGCTGAAACATTTTTTTTTTTTTTAAATATTTAACTTGATTCTTACAATTTCTGTATATAATATTTGTAAAGTTTGAGAATATAACGTAGGTTCTTTTGTTGCATTATCAAGTACTCATTTGTTTGTTATCTAATTCTATTCCTGCTTCAAAATAGTTATCATATAACCTTCAGTAACAAAAATATTAATCAATAACCTTCAGAAATTTTTTTTTTTACTACGTGAGATGTATATATATGTATAGATGTTTACGGGACACTTATGTCCCATACCGCTCAGCAGTTGGAATGCCTACGGGACACATATGTCCCATACCGGGTCCGCACCGTATGTGTTAAAGTATCATAGAGGAAACCGCGATATTGCGGGATTTTCCTGACAACACATAAATATTTAGCTTTTATAAAACGTCCGGCAATACTAGAATCGTACAAATTCAATGATTTGTTAGTAGGAACCCGGAGAGCAGATGTAATCACCACAGAAGCAAACCACAGACACCAGCGGTTCGGAGACCGCAATGCGGCTAAGGTTTTAACAGCCTAAGCCACCAACCGACCGCTGTTAAGGCCCAGTGTTTACGGCTCGCTGTGTTTAATGCAAGTCCTTTTACTGGTCTAGTTCACGTCCTCAGCTGATATTTCTATAGCCACGAATAACAACTACAGTAATCAAATAAGGAGGAAGCGTTGATCGTCGGGGTTTCGGTCAGTGTTCTTATTCAATAAAACACATTTTATTTGCTAAAATGTATATTTATTGCCGCCAACGTTTCGGCTTGCTATACAAGCCATCTTCAGGGCTGTAAAAACATATATGGTATAACAATCGTAAGGACAGAAACAATAACAAAAAAAAAGGCTAGAAACATTAACATAAATATATATATATATATATATATATATATATATATATATATATATATATGTATATATATATATATATATATATATGTATATATATATATATATATATATATATATATGCATATATATATATATATATATATATGCATGTATATATATATATATATATATATATATATATATATATATATAAAGTATAATAATAGCAATATAAATAAATATACCTGTATAGTGACATACTTATTGCTAGAAACATCTCCACTGAACCCAACCTTGAAAAGCGTCTCCTTTCTGAATCCATATATATCCATCTAGAAAACAATCCCGTCAATGACAAAATTGACAAAGAAGTCATCTCCTCAACCTATTCCAACATTTTCCATATCCTCAAAACCTCCCGTTAGGTAATCCCACCCGGTTCGTTGCCCTATTCCCACACACCGTCTGATCCTTCCTTGTACCTGCAATACCCATCGGCAAGTCCTTTATCTTTACCGCCGTCCCTCTGTCCTTACTCCCAGGTCGACTTTCCCCAACCCCCTCACCCCCATCCTCTCCTGTCTAGCCCTGGCCCAATCCTTCCCTGTACCTGCAATATCCATCGGCAAGTCCTTTATCTTTACCGCGGTCTTTACCCTCTATCCTTACTCCCAGCCCCACTTCTCTCCACCCCCTCCCCCCATTCTCTACTGTCTAGCCCTGTCCCATCCTTCCAGTCTTCAGAAATGTTCTCTTCTTGAAACGGGACAGTTCTCAATCTTCTCAATAGGTATGTTACTATGACACTTGTACTGTATTCGCTTGGATACCATATACATGTATATTTATTTATATTGCTATTATTATACTATATATATATATATATATATATATATATATATATATATTTATATTTTCTAGCATATAGGTACTCACATTTATGTTAATGTTTCTAGCAATAAGTATGTCACTATACAGGTATATTTATTTATATTGCTATTATTATACTTTATATATATATATATATATATATATATATATATATATATATATTTATATTTATATTTGCAAGCATATAGGTACTCATATTTATGTTAATGTTTCTAGCCTTTTTTTTTTTGTTGTTTTTTGTTATTGTTTCTGTCCTTACGATTGTTATACCATATATGTTTTTACAGCCCTGAAGATGGCTTGTATAGCAAGCCGAAACGTTGGCGGCAATAAATATACATTTTAGCAAATAAAATGTGTTTTATTGAATAAGAACATTGACCGAAACCCCGACGATCAACGCTTCCTACTTCCGAACGGTCGACCATATCTTCTCAGTAATCAAATAAGCATTTCTTATCGAAATAAAACTCAATTGTGGTTGAAAAAATTAAATGTTTCCACTTAATTCTCATAAAGCCATTTTTTGCGGTAGAAACATATTCTTTAAATATCTCTTCCGCAGTCAAAGTGTTCTATTGTGTCTTTATCTGTTGCGGAAATAGTTCCCTCCCCCCGCCTTCTCAACGTTTACCGTGGGAAAAACTACCAATACGTTACTCATTTTCTTACCTTGTTTTACTAAAATACCATCTTTCCTAATAAACGCCATTTAAAACAAAAAATATCCAATTATAAACTGAGTTAAACAAAGAAGAAAACAAACACATTCGAAGTTTCAAACACTTATTTCTAAGATTGACATCGCCTCATCGAAAATTCCTTTAGAACCTTTTAGTAGAGGATTTAGTAAGCTTCTTAATGTTCCACTTACTACAATGTTTTGACCGTTTTTGACATGTTTCAAGAAAATCTACCAAGATCCCAAAACTGGGACTGGTAATGAAATAATTTTTTTTTAATACTTAATTCACTCCAAATGTAGCGATAATGTGATATTCTATATCCACGAATAACAACTCTAGTAATCATTATCAAGTAGGCATTTTTGTCAAGAAAAACCTCAATTGTGGCTGAAAAAATTAAATGTTGCCACATAATTCTCATACAGCCATTTTGTGCGCTAGAAAGATATTCTTTAAATTACTCTTCTGCAGGCAAAGAATTTTATTGTATCACCTTCTGTTGTGGAAATAGTTCCTGATGCCCAGAAAAATTTACTCTATGGTAAAAATATCCTTGGCACCACAGTTTTGTAACTATTTATAAGATTATATCCGAAAGTCTCAATTAAATTCTATTTTTATTTCTTTCAATTTTGACACAAAAAGCCATGATATAGTAGACGAATTGAGCTCTATTTTGTACTAAATATCATTATAATCGGTAAATTGTTGAGCCAGATGTAGAGCGAACAATCATATCGTCCATGTTAAACTATCGAATAAGCAAATCAGAGCAAACTAGAGAACCAACATATTGTTGAGCCTGATGTAGAGTGAACAGTCCTATCGTCCATGTCAAACTATGGAATATGCAAATCAGAGCAAACTAGAGAACCAACATATTTTATCCATTAACCAAGTAATATATTATGTTTGCTATGTTGGGATAATGCCAAATGAAAGATTGGCCACGAAATGTTCTTTGTAAAGTAACTCCTTGAACACTAAGAGATTGGACCCGTGTAAATGGGAGATTAAGAGCGTAAAGGACCTCGGAATGACTGGTGAGACTAGAATCGCTAGGAACAGTATCGGATGACGAAACATTGGTACAGATACCGAAGTCCATCTTGGACTTGTACTTATCAGGTGAGACTAGAATCGCTAGGAACAGTGACGGATGGCGAAACATTGGTACAGATACCGAAGTCCATCTTGGACTTGTACTTGTCAGGTGTAAACAGATCCTTTTTCAGTTACAAGTATTAGTAAAGGCCTTAAGTATAAATAGGAAGAGCTTCTTACTAAGCGACAAGTATTCTACAACACAGTTGTCCCTTGTCACATCGTGTAAACAGCTCAACAATTGCTTCGACACAATTAAGGAACTGGTTGGACCGTAATGACTACATTTTTCCACTACGTGTTGATGTGTTTTTTGTAACTTGTCTTTTTTCCCCCACCCTCCCAAAAAATTTCCAGAAGCCCGTTCTGGAAACGCTGCAGCCGCCTGAGCGTACTGGGGTACGTGTAACTCAGGGCGGGTGCCCCGTGCAGAAGATTAGGCCTGAACCTCGCCTGGTAGATCTGCAGGTTTAGGGCAACAACTGGGCACATTGTTGAAGGTGATTCAGGCGGAACGTCTTCTGCCGGGCTTCCTTCAGGCGGAACGTCTTCTGCCGGGCTTCCTTCAGGCGGAACGTCTTCTGCCGGGCTTCCTTCAGGCGGAACGTCTTCTGCCGGGCTTCCTTCAGGCGGAACGTCTTCTGCCGGGCTTCCTTCAGGCGGAACGTCTTCTGCCGGGCTTCCTTCAGGCGGAACGTCTTCTGCCGTGCTTCCTTCAGGCGGCCGTTGAAGTGTAGCGTCACAGAATGATGCCGGTGTATGTGCACTCCAGGGTAGTTGATCTTCGTGGACAGCTTGATCCGCTGACCCCTGACTTCGAAATGCGAGGGCAGCGCCCCTCGGGGGTTTGCTTCCCTTGTTCGCCTGGAGGGAACAGACCACGGCATCTGTCTTGGACGGGTTGACGTCTATTCCTGCATTGCCAAGAGCTTCTACGATGGATTTGCAGGTGGACAGGTAGGACTACTAGCCTCTTGTTACAAAGCCAGCTATGTGAGCGGGAGATGTTTGGAAGGACCGCACTGAACGCCATTGTTCAGTATCATTTGTAAGAGTACTTGCCACTAAGCTAGCTTCATGAGCACTATTGACAAGTAGTAATGTTGAAAAACGAATATATAGGTGAATATATAGGTGTTGTCCCTTTGTTCCATGAATCCTGCAAACTCCATCTTAAGGTAACTATAGTACCTGTAATAGCTTGACTAGGATGTTGGAGTACGGTGTTCCATCTCCAGCTGTCTCCAGTGGTAAGTATACCTTGGCTGGAGTATGAAGCACCGATGGAGGAGGGATAGTGAAAAGCAACAACCAATTGGGAGAGTGAAAAATGTCTGAGAAAACTAAACGCCATTCCTCCTAGGAGGGAGTTATCCTTCAAGTGACTAACTGATGGACCCGTCCTACAATACAGGTACAGGGAGACACAGACAAATCGGACACTCTCTCTCACGTCCCAGGTCCTATCTCTCTCTCTCTCTCTCTCCCTCTCTCTCTCTCTGTCACACACACACACACACACACACACAAACTCTCTCTTCCGTATGCTACATTCACATATACCTTCCACCTTAACTGATTGCCAGTTGAAGTCTGTAAGCTTTTCCTCGGTTACTAAAGTGCTGGATGTGAAAGGTAAGGGATAGTCAAACTCGGACGCATAGTCACACGGCGAGACACCTTTTCTCGGGACTATGCGTCGGATCTTAACGTGTTATATAATTATCAAACTCGAGGAATATCTCAAAACGGATGACAAATAAATAAGATGTAAACCACATTTTAAAACGTGAGAGAATACACTACCCAAGGTGCTTAGATTTCGAAAGGATATCAATGGAACATTCCTAAATGCTGCTTAGGAAATAATACTTCCAAGATAACTTCTAGAAGGAAATATGTTGGGTTGAATATTGTGTAATGATTTCTAACAACAGCAAATACCCTCCCTAGTCCCTGCATTTTATGCATTTACAGGAGAAAGCTACTTCGGACAAACCGATCGGTGTCTGTAAGTGTTTGATTTAAAATTTAGAAGAGTACGTCAGAAACAGCAAATCCATCTTTTTAGGAATCCTGTATTTATGGCTACTGCTTAAGGAAAATGTAACCATTTTCGTTGAGATCTGCTCTCAGCTATTTAAAGGCTCAGGCATACAGCTGTATCGCGGCTGCCGCCCGTTGATTGATTTGGCAAGTGCAAAACATCCAGCAAACAGGCTGGGAGGGAAATCAAAGGTAGCTGTAACGGCTCTCTAGCGAGTTGTTAGAGCTACTGGATACCCTGATGGCACACTTCTAAATTTAAATTAATACAAATTGGAAGAACCGCTGGTATAGGGCAGCCTAAGGCACAGCGGGGGAAGAGAAGGATAAAAAAAAAAAAAAAAAGCTGTATCGCGGCTGGGAGCGATATCTGACTGAGGCTGGCGGGCGATCTATTTGTATTACACAGTACAACACCGTCACACAGAGGACGATCTGTCGCAGCGAGCTAGTCTTTATCGCTTTGCCGGGCGAATATTACAGATTTATCGCGCGATCAGTTTGGGCGAAGAAACTGAATTATTCATTAAAAATAATATATTTTGTGGTTATGTTGTTTGAATAAAAAAATACATGAATTCTATCTAGTTCATAGTATTCTAGATAGTTCAATGCATATTCTTCATTAAAATGAACAACAGTATTGCTCACAAAGATATCGCGTCCCGTGTGATGTCCCCTTGCCGAAGGCCGCCGCGACGATCGTTGGATCGCTGACCACCGCGATACTGATCGCTTCCTCTTTGCCCGAGCTTTCAGTTTCGTTACTTAACAGATCGCTTGACTAATCTGCATTTTGTAAAACTGTATCGCCCGGCAAAGCGATAAAGACTAGCTCGCTGCAATAGATCGTCCTCTGTGTGACGATGCTAATGAAATTCTATGAAATACGGATAGATAACTTGCAAATCTCGGTCAGGTATCGCTACTCGCCGTGATAAAGATCGCGTCCTGTGTGTCCGAGCCTGCTAAAATGTTGCCAGTTAAAACATTTCAACTGCTCTATGATGTAGTCCTAGGAAGAATGATACAATCCACGCATACTTTCTCGATTTCTCCTAAACCTCCTTACTTCACTTCACAGTAGCCTTTTGATCGTATTAACGTTAGTAAAACTTTTCTGCTAAATTCTACTGAATATTCCTGACATTATTTGATGAAATAACAATTTAAGGAGCGAATACAGGCTGTGATATTTGCAGTTTCTGTGATATTGCATCGCCTTTGTGTAAATCCGTAATTTTGTCCAAATAAGTGAGTCCGTACCTAGAATAAACAATAGCGGACTCAGGCTAAAACCTTGCAGGACTCCAGTAGCCATATCTATCTCTATTGATCTACGGCTGGCAAACCTTAGAACACTCCTTTCTGTTTTCTACAGACTTCTTGCCGCTATAACACAACCTTCCTCAAGACTGTTTTTACTAATTTCCTTAGAAATATCTACCTTTCTAAATGGAGCAAAGGATTTTGTAAGAACACAATGACAATTCCTTTCCTTTTTCAAATAATTTCAAGGATCTGTCTTCCAGTAATTGTTCGATTTTTCATATTTTCTCTTAAGATCCTAGAATTTGTCTTACGAAGGATCATTATGGGAGAAGCCCATCGGATATTCATCATGTATCTGTTATTTATTTTCTTAAACATATATCGGTTACGGCTTGTCAGCCATTTGGGATTTTCAAAAGAGGAGCATAATTTCCTTTCTTTTGAGGTTCTTGTTACTATTGCACAAAACGATGAGCTGTTTGTTCCATAATAATACAATTCCAAGAGATGATCAATCATCAATGATGCATTGAGAGGAAATCGTTGACCGTTAGTGGTGCGGAGGTAGAATTGTTCAGGTAAAGCCTGTTTTCATTATGTACTTGTTAATTTTATGTATGTTTCTATCTTACTTATGTCTTCAGCCTACGTTTAATTTTACCTCAAACTGTAACACACACTCAAGTCCCGGTTCCATTACTACAAATCTTTCCTGCAACATGTCAAACGATATGTGCCGGGCACAAATCGCAGAATGTGAAACCATTAGCAAGAAATCGCGGCACATGTCCCAGGGACAACTATGTAACAGACGACCGTGTGACAAAACACGTGCCTATGACATGTGCCTAGGGTAATGGAAACAGCCCGCAACTTGTGCCAGCAACACGCGCATGCGCAAAATACCGTTTACACATACAACCCTGTCTAGTGTCCACAGAACCTAATCTAAAAACTGTCTAATCTTCTCATAAGATTAACATATGTTATAACTCACTCTTGCACCAAATCCCTCTGCAACATGTCGAATATAACATGAAACAAAACTGTGCAACAAGTCCCCGTCACATGTCGTGCAACATGTGTCAGAATGGAAATGTACCTTTACCAAATGTATCATTCACCCTAGTCCATGTGTAACGTTTTTCTGTTTTTGACATTTCTTCTGTGTGTGTGTGTATATGTATATATATATATATATATATATGATGGACAGATTTATGTATCAACTCTTCTTGTTTACCGCCCTGATGAAGGCTTGAATTTTAAGCTCGTAAATAATAAAGCTCATTTGCTTATAAATAATTGTTTTAAAAATGCTGAAAAATTATTGTCCACAATAAATACATTATAACCTTTGCATTTGGCGTTTCCTTGGAATGAAGAAGAGTTATTAATGCATCGGAGAATTAATTAAGACCGGCGAGTAATTAATTTTATATAGAATCAATGGAATTGCAATTTGGTGGGTGTTTATATCTAATCAGAAGACAATTCCATATTCTGCTTAAATCACACAATATCCAAAGCTCCTCAATCAAAATAACAATCAATTATTATCCAATCAAGGAATAATAAATATAATCAAAGTAATCAATATCCTCCCCCCCCCCACCACCAGTAACTCCTCCAATCTTCTCTCATTCAGTATTATATAAGATAAAAACAATTTATTAGAAATGGAAATTGTTAATAACATACAAGAAATGTTTTAGTATTCTCGTACATTTTCTTAAATTTCTCGAAAACGGCTGAGAAATCGTGGTGATTGGAAAGAAACCATTTGAAGGCTCAATAAAATGTCTACAGAAAAACTTCCTGAAAATTTCGATGGGGCGATGTAAGCCGGAGAAACAATTGCTTAAAATTTGTAAAGTGTTATAGTAACTGAGCTTGTAACGTCAGGAAAACAAGTAAGATTAAATTTTTTCTATATTGTCTCTGTCCCTCAGACATTATAAAGGCAGTCGGGGAGAAGTCTGCTGTCGAAGTCCAAATCTAGAAGTCTGAGATAGCAATTTTCTGCAGCGTTTCTGTAACTTAATGACATCCAAAAGCTAAGTTATCTTGTAAACTTTTATTACACTAGGCGTTTTAATTGTTCACGAAATGTTAACGGGATGTATGTACGTCTTCCGGTATATATGTACGTCTCCTGGTATATATGTACGTCATCCGATATATATGTACGTCGCCCGGTATATATGTACGTCTTCCGGTAAGTATGTACGTCGCCTGGTATATATGTACGTCATCCGATATATATGTACGTCGCCCGGTATATATGTATGTCTTCCGGTATATATGTAATACATTTCTACCAGGAGCTAAATTGGCTATTCCCTCTTTATCGTCGTCAGTACTTCCTCGGCTCAGTCCTTTACCAAGTAATTCAATCCCGTAGACCTTCTTATATTTTTCAACTTCTTAAATTTAAATCCTCGGTTCACTCCCGTAACACCCAATCTCGTCCTTCCGATCTTTATATTCCTTCCCACCAAACAGCAATATTCGAAAAATCATTCGTCACCCGTGCCACCTCGCTATGGAATTCCTTACCTCTGTCTGTCCGCCATTCTACCAACCTAGAAACCTTTAAATCCCGACTCTTCCACCACCTTCTATCCCTCCAAGTTTTACCCAACACCTAGTCTATATTGAAACTGTACACTATATATTGATACTGATAGCATTTATAAGTTTTTAAGTTTATACGTAATATTCAAAATTACTTTGTAATTTCAAAATTATTCCTATGGGACTTCTGTCCCGGAATAAGAATAAAACTTTTCATTCCTTCATTTATTCATTCATTCATTCATATGTACGTCTCCCGGTATATATGTACGTCTCCCGGTATATATGTACGTCATCCGATATATATGTACGTCGCCCGGTATATATGTACGTCTTCCGGTATATATGTACGTCTTCCGGTAAATATGTACGTCGACCGGTATATATGTACGTCTTCCGGTATATATGTACGTCATCCGATATATATGTACGTCGCCCGATATATATGTACGTCGCCCGGTATATATGTACGTCTTCCGGTAAATATGTACGTCGACCGGTATATATCGTCGATACAAATGCAAAGTATCGAATGTGAAAAAATGCATCTTTCATTTTCAATCTTTACTAATTTCTACTGGACTTATTTACGGCCAAATCTTGATTCTTAGATCACTCTATTAAAGGGAAAGTATTCCACTATCAAAAGGTCAAATCTGCCGAATATTTGACAGTCCAGAAAAAAGTTATGAATAAATACTTTTCCACTCTGAAAAGTGGTGATTTTCACATTCGATACTTTGCATTTGTATCGACGATATCGTCGATACAAATGCAAACTAACGAATATGAAAAAATGCATCTTTCATTGTCCATCTTTACTAATTTCTGCTGGACTTATGTGCGGCAAATTCTTCAATCTGACTTCACTCTATTAAAGGGAAAGTATTCCACTATCAAAAGGTCAAATCTGCCGAATATTTGACTGTCCAAAAAAAAGTTATGAATGAATACTTTTCCACTCTGAAAGTGGTGATTTTCATATTCGTTAGTTTGCTTTTGTATCGAAGATATGTAAGTTTTTCGGTTTGAGTCAGGCCTGCACCAGGTTGATTTTTTTGGACTTGATTTTCATAGATTCCCTATAAACATTGCCTCTTCCAACATCCGTGTCGTACGTATAAAGCCCGGTGCTAATATAGAAACAACCCCGGTGATAATATAGAAACACCAATAATTATGTAGGAACTAAAGGAATTGTGTATCCTGTAAGAGCTTTTAGTGTTCCATTTAGAGCTGCATTGGTTAGTGGTGAAGAGGACACGGAGGTGTTGGTGAAGAAGTTGGGAATCCATTTCCTGTTTGTAAGAACCGTGGGACTGGCTACAAAACTTCTTAAACTTTTCTCAATTAGAGCATTCCAGCTTCCGACACTCAACTACATCCATGACTCTAGCACTGAACTAAATCGACGACTCCAGCTGCTGAACTATCCCAATGACTTCCTTGGCCGATAAGAGTGTCAGGTCTACATCAGAAAGCTGACTTTTAAATATCTCTTCCTTCTTTTTCCGTATTCTCGTCAAGGAGAGATAATTCTCTTTAAACCAACATCTCTATTTATGAGTAGCAATTTGCTTTTGTATCGACGATATATCTTAGTATAAGGCAAGAATAAATTACCAACAAATATACAGTATACATACAATATACAGTATACATACAAGGTACAGTATACATAGAATATACAGTATACATACAATGTACAGTATACATACAATATACAGTATACATACAATATACAGTATACATACAATATACAGTATACATACAATATACAGTATACATACAATATACAGTACACATAGATAAGCAATATCATTTGAATAAATTGTAAAATAAAGTAAAAATAATTAATTTTTATTAATAAAATGTTATATCAAGTAAATTTAGTTTAGAATGATAATTTCGTATATAGTTTTGATATAGTTTTGAAGATAGCACATTGAATGATATATTTATGGAAGTACCATTAATTTAGTAAAGTTATTTAACAGATTTTGATTTCAAATAAGTGCGTTTGAACTTTCTTATAAGCCCATTTATGTAAAGAGATTTTTAATTGTAATAATTTAGTTTAAAAAGTTATGTAGACAGTCTCAAATACTCCTAAACGACAAATGCTTGTTTTAAGACAATTTTCTTTCAGTTCAATTTAAACTTCAAAGTATTTTATTAAGGTAGTGATTGGTAGAATTTTTCTTGTTGTTTGTCTTAGTCTCATGTTTATCTAGTAGTAATTTGGCATTATAGTGTTATTTTATAAATAAGTATTTCATTTTCATTTAAGATTTGTAAATACCTTAGACTTATTAGATTTATTAACATTATCTCTATATAAAAATCACGTGTCTGTCTGTTTGTTCCTTATACAAATCTACACCGTTTGACTGATGTTGACCAAACTTGGCACAAAGGTAGGTCTTGATACGGGAAATCTCCTAGGCTAGGTCAAAATAGTCAAATTTCAAAATTTGGTCAAAAGTTTTGTTGACAAAAAATTGGCTACTCTGAACCATTCAGATTCTGACGGCCATTTTGAATCGACAGCCATTTTGAATAATGTCTCGAATTTATTTGTTGATGTTCTTGATAATTAGAATAACTCGAACTCATTGATGACTTTACATCATTATATAATCATGTAATGCAGTTTATTTCAATTTTATATCAACAGTCACTGTCTAACTAAGGAGCGCTGGCTATTCTTTGATAAAAGCTATCTACTCGCAGGCTGTGGTGCTCGCCTTTGTCGGCGGTAGTATGAATTGCTGTGGTGCTGGCCTCTGTTGTCTGTTTCACGAGAAAGACATAAACAAATTCACACCGTTTGAACTCGGAATTTTGCCGAAACTGGGTATACAGGTAGATCTTGATACGGGGAGACTCATTGGCAGAAAGTAGGTGTAGCATGGCACACTGGGTAACAGCTAGTTGTTACTATATTACAGCAAATAACCTTAAGAAACTAACAAAATTATATAGTAGCCCCCCATGCTAAAAAGATTCAAATCTTGTAAGCATTAAATAAATAGTAATAATTGTCTTTAAAGTGGCTATCTTCATTTCAGTTGTAACATTTTTGATTAAGATTGAGGCGTGCTTGGTTCGATGTCTTGGATTACCGGAACCTCGAAAATGCCTTATTTTCTCCCCAATGCAACAAAATTACAACTCGGAGTAACTGCGGCTCTAAAAGTCAATACAAAATTAATATACTCATATTACTGTTAAATGCATATAAACATAAATAAATAAAAAGTGAAGTAAATTGAGAAAAAACGGTTCTAAAGAACGAATTCATCAGCAGTAGATTAGTAAAACCTATTCGACATAATATTTTCCCAATGAAATAAAAGTATGTGTGTATTAGGAGGAAAGTCAATGGAAATAAAATAAACCACGACAATTAAGTTATTATTATGGATGGATGGATGGTATCCATGCTTCACACCATCATCTTCAGATTCTCAGAAAGTAACTAAACCTACTCCGTTTGAAACCAATACAGCCGAATCCTACCAATCTGAACCTTCTCTATACACCGGCTTCGTCAGGTGTCACATTACCATCGAGGCGTCGCACAGTGGGGAATTTGCCCTGAAATCTGGCCAAAAGTCCATTTTGTAAAAGTTATCAGAGACGAAAAGTAATTACTGCTAAAAATAGTTGAATAGTTTGTGTACAACATGTAAGGCTAATCCCTGTCCTGACATTGCCTGTAAGCCTGGCGGACCACAACATGTAAGGCTAATCCCTGTCCTGACATTGCCTGTAAGCCTGGCGGACCACAACATGTAAGGCTAATCCCTGTCCTGACATTGCCTGTAAGCCTGGCGGACCACAACATGTAAGGCTAATCCCTGTCCTGACATTGCCTGTAAGCCTGGCGGACCACAACATGTAAGGCTAATCCCTGTCCTGACATTGCCTGTAAGCCTGGCGGACCACAACATGTAAGGCTAATCCCTGTCCTGACATTGCCTGTAAGCCTGGCGGACCACAACATGTAAGGCTAATCCCTGTCCTGACATTGCCTGTAAGCCTGGCGGACCACAACATGTAAGGCTAATCCCTGTCCTGACATTGCCTGTAAGCCTGGCGGACCACAACATGTAAGGCTAATCCCTGTCCTGACATTGCCTGTAAGCCTGGCGGACCACAACATGTAAGGCTAATCCCTGTACTAGCATTGCCTGTAAGCCTGGCGGACCACAACATGTAAGGCTAATCCCTGTCCTGACATTGCCTGTAAGCCTGGCGGACCACAACATGTAAGGCTAATCCCTGTACTCAAATTGCCTGTAAGCCTGGCGGACCACAACATGTAAGGCTAATCCCTGTACTCAAATTGCCTGTAAGCCTGGTGCACCACAACAAAGTCTACAGTTTTTAATAGAACACTGACTTGTTAACTCTACTCCGTATATTTATCTCTGTAAAAAATTAATTTTCCCCCAGTTTGGAATTTTTATTGCAATTTTGGTTATGGATCACTCTGAAGCAGATGAGCACATTTATTGCTTTTTAGCAATAATTAGGCCATTTGTTAATTAGTTTGACCACATAAGAAATATAAAATCTTTTGGCCTTTTTAACGTCAAATTTGACATAAACTCGAAGGTTTTTGTTATACTTCCAAGCATTTCCAACCTGTTGTTTTTTATATCAATATTAGAAGGAAGTATTCAGCTTTAAGGATATATAATCAGAAATGGCGGATTCGCGCGTATGTGCGTGTACATACCAGTTAATGTCAAAGTTCACGAATGCATTTCTTATGTATGTCCTTTTCCGGAGTCAAAATAATGACTACACGAAATGTATTTGACATCATGCATCAAATAAAACAACCTTAATTATAAAGAACAACTAGATGTGCTAATGGCCTCAGCAGCCGCTCCACAATAATAATAATAATAACAAAAAAAATAGAATTTGCCCAGATATTATTGTTAGAATATGACAATTATTCAGAAAAACATATACATTAAATCAAACTGCATATTTTCTCGTTTCAAATCACAGTTTAAATAAAAATGGATAGGACCACATAAAAAATAGATATTTTTGTATAAAAAAAAATGAAGTGTGGCTTCAGGGTACATTATTGTTAGCAAGGGCAAAAATGACGACCATTTCATAGATTCCAAGAATCCAGAGACTGAGTCGAAGAGAGTAAAAGTAAAGTCTTACATCCTAGTACTAGCTCAATCCATGTGCTATATGCTAAAGAAATGCAATTGCCAAGGTAATCCTCAAGCTGGTCATATATTGAAGGATATAAAAAAAGCTAGCTCCCATCCCATGCAAATAAATACAAGGATGCATATTCAAAATTGGCATTACTTTCTGAGTGATTTCAAGGAAGTAGTGTGTTTGTGAGTGCGTGTGTAGGCGTGTCGGCATGTCTGAGTGATTTCAAGGAAGTGGTGTGTTTGTGAGTGCGTGTGTAGGCGTGTCTGTGTGATTTCAAGGAAGTGGTGTGTTTGTGAGTGCGTGTGTAGGCGTGTCGGCATGTCTGAGTGATTTCAAGGAAGTGGTGTGTTTGTGAGTGCGTGTGTAGGCGTGTCTGTGTGATTTCAAGGAAGTGGTGTGTTTGTGAGTGCGTGTGTAGGCGTGTCGGCATGTCTGTGTGATTTCAAGGAAGTGGTGTGTTTGTGAGTGCGTGTGTAGGCGTGTCTGTGTGATTTCAAGGAAGTGGTGTGTTTGTGAGTGCGTGTGTAGGCGTGTCGGCATGTCTGTATGATTTCAAGGAAGTGGTGTGTTTTTGAGTGCGTGTGACGGCGTGTCGGCATGTCTGAGTGATTTCAAGGAAGTGGTGTGTTTGTGAGTGCGTGTGTCGGCGTGTCGGCATGTCTGAGTGATTTCAAGGAAGTGGTGTGTTTGTGAGTGCGTGTGTCGGCGTGTCGGCATGTCTGAGTGATTTCAAGGAAGTGGTGTGTTTGTGAGTGCGTGTGTCGGCGTGTCGGCATGTCTGAGTGATTTCAAGGAAGTGGTGTGTTTGTGAGTGCGTGTGTCGGCGTGTCGGCATGTCTGAGTGATTTCAAGGAAGTGGTGTGTTTGTGAGTGCGTGTGTAGGCGTGTCTGTGTGATTTCAAGGAAGTGGTGTGTTTGTGAGTGCGTGTGTAGGCGTGTCGGCATGTCTGTATGATTTCAAGGAAGTGGTGTGTTTGTGAGTGCGTGTGTCGGCGTGTCGGCATGTCTGAGTGATTTCAAGGAAGTGGTGTGTTTGTGAGTGCGTGTGTCGGCGTGTCGGCATGTCTGAGTGATTTCAAGGAAGTGGTGTGTTTGTGAGTGCGTGTGTCGGCGTGTCGGCATGTCTGAGTGATTTCAAGGAAGTGGTGTGTTTGTGAGTGCGTGTGTCGGCGTGTCGGCATGTCTGAGTGATTTCAAGGAAGTGGTGTGTTTGTGAGTGCGTGTGTCGGCGTGTCGGCATGTCTGAGTGATTTCAAGGAAGTGGTGTGTTTGTGAGTGCGTGTGTCGGCGTGTCGGCATGTCTGAGTGATTTCAAGGAACTGGTGTGTTTGTGAGTGCGTGTGTCGGCGTGTCGGCATGTCTGAGTGATTTCAAGGAACTGGTGTGTTTGTGAGTGCATGCGTAGGCGTGTCTGTGTGTGTCATAACATTGGTAGTAACCTACCTCACAATTACATTTTTTTTTTTTTTTTTAACGGTGCATCTACTGCTATGGTCATTAGCACCGAATTACAAATTATTTAAAACAACAGAATCCTATTACTTTTTTTTTTTTTTTTTTTTTTTTTTTTTACGGCGCTTCGACATCCCTTAGCATCGACATCCAAGGTGCAGCGAGGAATTTTCTCAACGAGCCGTGGGATGAGAAAATTCCTGCCGCCGGTGGGAATCGAACCCACTATATCCCGCTTATGAGTCAAGGCGCTAGCTACTAGACCACGGGACACCCCAGAATCCTTCTATTGCCTTGAAACCCATTACTGAAATCATATATGACCCATTTTTCAGAGTATATAATCAAAGAAAATGAATTAGGCATCAGAAATATTTTTGGCAAGATTATCAGTCCTATACCCCACTGTGCGTCGGTCATCTCTTCTTGTAGATGATCGATTAAATAAAATGCTGGTCGGCAAAGAAAATAAAAGTCCGACTCGCAGGTACTGCATCATCTTAGCGCGGTTCCGTTCTTATCTCTAATGTTGGAAAGGTTCACATAGAAAGATGTTATAATTTTGGTTAGACCTTTCATGAAATAATTTATGGTCACAAAGAGCGCACGGTTGCAAGGGTCCATACCTCATACCTGACTACCTGGCCTTGTCAAGGTTCGCACTAGAAACACACTACTTACTGTTGCAAGGGTCCATACCTCATACCTGACTACCTGGCCTTGTGAAGGTTGCAAGGGTCCATACCTCATACCTGACTACCTGGCCTTGTGAAGGTTGCAAGGGTCCATACCTCATACCTGACTACCTGCCTTGTGAAGGATCGTTCTAGAAACAAACTACTTACTGTTGCAAGGGTCCATACCTCATACCTGACTACCTGGCCTTGTCAAGGTTGCAAGGGTCCATACCTCATACCTGACTACCTGGCCTTGTCAAGGTTGCAAGGGTCCATACCTCATACCTGACTACCTGGCCTTGTGAAGGTTGCAAGGGTCCATACCTCATACCTGACTACCTGGCCTTGTGAAGGTTGCAAGGGTCCATACCTCATACCTGGCTACCTGCCTTGTGAAGGATCGTTCTAGAAACAAACTACTTACTGTTGCAAGGGTCCATACCTCATACCTGACTACCTGGCCTTGTGAAGGCTGCAAGGGTCCATACCTCATACCTGACTATCTGCCTTGTGAAGGATCGTTCTAGAAACAAACTACTTACTGTTGCAAGGGTCCATACCTCATACCTGACTACCTGACCTGGTGAAGGTTCGCTTTAGAAACACGCTATTTACTGTTTCTTATTTTCTTTTACTATAATACTAATTTTACTGATAAATTCAATTTAAAACAAAAAAAAATTAAAAAGTGATTTGAAAAAAGGCAAAAACCCTTTCAATAGAACAAAAAAAAAAAACACATTTAAGTTTTAAGCACTTATTTCTCCGATTGACATCGCCTAATCGAAAATGGGTTCAGAATCTTTTACCGCGGTTCCTCCCTCCCTTCATAGGGAGGAACCCCGCTTATAAGGTTGATCTCATGAAACAATCCGGAAGTGCCGACTAGAAAATATTTGCGTTTCAGAACCCCTAGAGACCGAAAATGAATATATATATGTGTATGTATATATATATATATATATATATATATATATATATATATATATATATATTTGTCTGTTCACTCTCTAGCTGCTAAACGAATGGTCCGATTTTGATGAAATTTGGTACAAAAATCTTTCGTCTAATTTGAAAGGTCAAGTTCGTCAACCAGCAGAATCCGCCCACCGGAACATGGTTTTTGGAGCGAATGTCGCGCGAAAAAAATAGTTCCGCTTACTTCATATGCATGCAAGTACTCGTTTTATTGGCTTCTGGACCTAGGAAAACGAATGAAATCATTTTTAAGGCGATAGCTTTAACCGTTATCGAGAAAATTGGAAAAATATTTGTTGAAACCCGTTTTTGGTTTGAGTACTTAGAATCATGGGATTTAGTTGAAACATTTTCTGCATGTTCTACATTCATTAAAACTAATATGTATGAAATTCTGGTTACGTTTGGAGCTAAGGAAGGGTTAGAATAAAATATTTTATTAACAGACATGAAAAGTTTTGGTAACTTTTTATACTTTCCTTAATATCTCGAAAACGGTTCAGAATCTTCGTAAACGGAAGATTACCATTAGAAAGCTTACTAAATGCTCTACAAAAAAGGCTCTGGAGAAATGTTCCATGGGGCTTTCATATTTGGAGATAAGTGCTTAAAACTTAGTTACTTAGTTTCGTTTATTTGAACGGATCTTTTTGTGTGTTTCCTACAGTTTTTTTCACTGCTCGTTATTTTTGTAATTGCTTGGTAATTGTAAGTATTAAAATTTAATTGTCAATAAAACAGAATACGTATAATTAGAAACAATATTTTGTTTCTTGGCATCTTGGAATTCGAAGATGCCATATGGATATCTAGATTACTGTACTGGTGTTTTTCGTTCTTTTTAATTGTTTTTTGTATTCTCTATTTACATCAGTTTTTAATTGGTTATTTTTTTTCTTTTAAATTCATTGAACAGTAATATGAATTGAAAGGAGAGGACCTAGGAGGCTTAGGGTAGGGGGGGGGCATTTTTCACTGTCCAGGTAGTGCAGACTGTACCCTCGACATGTGCAAGTCCTTGTATAAAGTCATAAAGATAAGCCTCCTAACGACTTCAGGAATGTAGGATTTCTAATTTTTGCCAGTATCAGAACAGCCGCTCTTTACTTACCACAGTGGTACTGACGTATCGGTTTATACTAGTTGCACTCCACATGAGTATCTTGGTGTATGTCACAGCGGACCGCTCATTATAATTTCAATTTAAACGTATAAAATACCTAAAAAACTTCAATTGTGTATAAATGTTACGTTATTTTAAAAGTCATACATTTCTGCTGACACGATACGTTTTAAGGGTTTACATCTCTGGTTATAATGAACCGACAAAAATTGCTTTAGAAACAATAATTTTTTATAGCGCGGTTCCTCCCTCCCTCCATAGGGAGGAATCCCGCATATCAGGTTCACAATATGACGCAATCCGGAGGTGCCGACTGGAAAATTTCACATTTCAGAACTTATACATCACGTAAATAACCGTAGTTCAAATATATATATATATATATATATATATATATATATATATATATATCTGACTCTGACCCCTCTGCGCCCTCCCCTTTTTCCTGCGTCATATTGCTCAATTGTAGCAAAAACTGTTCGTGACGCCTAACCTCCCTAAACCTTTCCAAGAGAGCCACTTTAATAGTTTCGTAGGGCACACCGGGCCCTTGTAAATCGGTACGACTCGCCAGAAAAGACGCGGCTGAGCCCTTGAGCCGCATCCGGACCACGAGTGCCATATCTTTATCCTCCCATTGCCCACTATCTGCTACTAATTCCAGCCCATTTAAGTAGTCAGTGACAGGGACCGACGAATCATCGCCTGACCAAAGTGCAACCATCGCCTGTAAGGACATATCCCGCCTCGGCGCCATAGACCCCGACATTCGTGCGGACTCCCGGGCCTTTGTTAGTTCTTCCTTAAATAAGTGATTAGCCTTTAAAGCCTCCTCTAATTGGCCCTTCAGGCTAGTTATTAGTTCGTCTGGGTTCGCCATCTTATGTGCTTTAAAAGAAGTACCCACACGTCTATATTACGAAAACCCAGCTACTCGCTACTCTGCAAGCTCCTTCACTCGCTTCTTTAAAATTATTCGCAGTCAACCCCACACCTGACACCATTTGTAACATGTAGGAAACCAGGAGCAGGAAAAATAAATAAAAAAGGAAAGGCTAAATGAAATTAGGCTTAGCATGATAAAACCTATATTTACTAGTTAATATTAATACCCCTTAATTGTTAATAGCTCTTTTAAAACTAGAACTGTGCCCAGGCCTAATAAGATTTGGCTAGTGATAGCAGAGGCTTACCAAGAGTCTTCGGCATCTGAATCTCTTCTGCGTCCAGTCCACAGGTTACGAGATCCGCTTGCTTATCTGGTCCAGATGACACTCCCCTCCTATTGTCTAGGACCCCCCTCTCCTCCTAGGCCTGGGCAGCTAGTTCCTATATCCCATAGATAGCAGGGCAGTCCACTATCTATTCCTATCACTAAATATCTACAAACATATATGTAAAACATACTAAACAATAAAACATACTATAACTACTAGAAACAAAAACTATGGTTACATTGTCAATAGTGTTGTCCTTGAGCGAGCGTTGAGATGACGGGAGAGTCCCTTCCACTTAGGAAACTGCCAGTTTCCATATGTGGCGCTTTTAGCTTCCTTCTCTTTAAGATTTTATTTTATATTTTTAACGAAAGATCAAAAGCTACCGACAGCTGCTATATTCCTTTACTAATCGCACTAGGGATATGAACTGAGCCGCGCTAAGACGATGCAGTTCCTGCGAGTCGGACTTTTTGTAGAGCATTTAGTAAGCTGGTAACGACCGAATGGTAGCGATACGCTTACGAAGATTCCAACCCGTTTTCGAGATATTAAGGAAAATATACCAAATCCCCAAAACTTGTCTATTAATAAAATATATTATTCTAATCCTTCCTTAACTCCAAACGTAACCAAAATTTAACCATCTTTGTTTATATAAATTTAAAACATGCAGAAAATGTTTCAACTGAATCCAATGATTCTAAGTACCCAAACCAAAAACGTTTTTCGACAACTATGTTTCCAACTTTCTCGAAAACGGTTAAAACTGTTGCCTTAAAAATGGAATCATTCGGTCTTCTAGACCAACCTATAAACCTATAAAACGAGTACTTGCAAGCATATTAACTAAACGTTTTCTTCGCGCGAATTTTGCTCCAAAAACCATATTCCGGTGGACGTATTCTGCTGGTCAAACGAACTTGACCTTTCATATTAGACGAAAGATTTTTGTACCAAATTTTATCAAAATCAGACTATTCGTCTGGGAGCTAGAGAGCGAACAAATATAAATGGGGGAGAGGTTAGCTCACTAGTAGAACACTATGCTACAGGACCTGAGTTCAAATCCCGAGCGAGCACTTAAGATTTTTTCTTCTAGTGTCTTCGTTCATGGGTTGGATTCTGCCTCCCTGACCGCCCCTAGGCCAACCCAGCCTTTAATTAATTTATAATGGGTACCTTGGTGCTAATGACTCTAGCAGTCGAAGCAGCAAGGGGAAAATCAGGTGGCCGGAGTATAGTACTTTTTTTTTTTTTTTTTTTTTTTTTTTTTTTTTTTTTTTACGGCGCATCTACTTCTTGGTCATTAGCGCCGACATCCAGGGTGCAGCGAGGAATTTTCCCAGCGAGCCTTGAGATGAGAAAATCCCTGCCGGAGGTGGGAATCGAACCCACCATCTCCCGCTTATGAATCCAGCGCGCTAGCCACTAGACTACGGGAGACCCCAGTATAGTACTGACCACACTATCTCCCTAGTGTTCCCTATGGTCGTGAATCAGATACCTCTACAGTATCTGCCCCTCAGGGCCTTCTTGGCCTGTTACGGGACTGATTATATATATATATATATATATATATATATATATATATATATATATATATATATATGTGTGTGTATATATATATATGTATATATATATATATATATATATATATAGGTGTATAGGTATATACAAATTTGAACCATCGTTATTTTCGGTCTCTAGGGGTTCTGAAACGTAAAATTTTCTAGTCGGCACTTTCGGATTGTTTCACGAGGTCCACTTTATAAGCGGCGTTCCTCCCAATGGAGGGAGGGAAGAACCGCGATAACAGCAGTGTACAGGACAATATCGCTAGGAATATTAGGTAACCTTATAACGCAACTCGCGTGCCTCGTCCCGTGCCACCGTTCCTCTCCATGCTCCTCATCTTGCCTCTCTTCCTGTCCATCCTGCGTGCAATATTTCCTGCCTTTACATCTACCTCTTGCAATCTCTACCTGCGTTCCACTCTGCAACTCCTTCCTGCTTCATCCTCTTAATACAAATCTCTGTCACCCCTCCTGCAACCTTCGATCCCCTTCCCTACCTGCCCCCTTTCTTGCAACCACTTCATACTACCTCTCTTGCTACCCCTCCCTGCCCCTTCTCTTGCGTCCACCCATGCCTCCCACTGTGTAACCCCTAGCTGACTACCATTCTTGCAACTACTTCATACCACATCTCTTGCTACCCCTCCCTGCCCCTGTTCTTGCATACTCTCCCTACCTCCCAATATGCTACTCCTCCCTGCCCCCCACTGTGCAGCCACTCTCTACAACTATCTTGCAACCCCTCCCTCATCAACTTTCATCCCTTCCCTACCTCCCAATTTGCTACCACTCCCAGAGGCCCCTTTTTTCCTACCAATCCCTGGCCCCTGCTCTTGCATTCCTTCCCTGCCTCCCAGTGCAACCAGTCCGTGCCACCTCTCTTACAACCTCTCCCTGCCTCCTCCTCTTGCTTCAACTCCCTTCCTCCCAATATGCTACCCCTCCCTGCCACCCTTTCTTGCAACACCTCCCTGCCACTTCCCTTGCAACCCCTCCCTGCCTCCTCCTCTTGCATCCCCTACCTACCTCACAATATGATGCCCCTCCCTGCCACCCTTTCTTGCAACACCTCCCTGCCACTTCTCTTGCAACCCCTTCCTGCCTCCTCCTCTTGCATTCCCTACCTACCACACAATATGATGGCCCTCCCTGCCATCCTTTCTTGCAACACCTCCCTGCCACTTCTATTGCAACCCCTCCCTGCCTCCTCCTCTTGCTTCTCCTCCCTTCCTCCCAATATGTTACCCCTCCCTGCCACCCTTTCTTGCAACACCTCCCTGCCACTTCTCTTGCAACCCCTTCTTGCCTCCTTCTCTTCCGACCCCTCCCTACCTCCCAATATGCTACCCTCCCTTCTCGAACACCGCTCGATGCTAATCTGAAAGTGATATGAGCTCCTCGTCGTCTCTACCGGCATCAATCCCCTCCTTGTCGACTAGTCTACCTCTCCAAACCACACACAACAATTTATTCATGCTAATTTGCATTTTAAATTCCTGCCCGATCACTTCCAGACTATGCAGACGACTCTTCAAAGGGATCCAGAAGATTGCAAAGCTCGGAAAATAAAGGATCGGGTGAATTCCTAACTAAACTCTACAACCTGCGGTATCTTTGATCAAAACTCCTCAATATCTTCTAATTTTCTATGATATTCTCTGTTTTCCTATCAAAGACCAGGGATCAATAATATATCATCCATGTAGAAACCTACATCGCGTTGGAGAAACGTAAACAGAGATTTCTGTTTTCTTGTTATAAATCGTTATAACTTAAATAAAAAGTCAGAATCGCAGGAATCGTGTTTCCTTTCATATCCTAGTTTCATTTGTAAAAGAATAGAAGCAGTTATTGGTTGGCTTTGATCATTCGTGAACAATATAAAATCAAATCTCAAAGACAAAGAAGATTTAAGGTGCCACAACAAAAACTTACAGAATCCTAAACGGAAGTTACTCCATCCTCCCTCTCAACGCTCAACGTTTGCTCTGGAGGTCTATTCTATCATCATATATATATATATATATATATATATATATATATATATATATATATATATATATATCACATGTCTGTCTGTTTGTCCGTTTGTCTGTTTGTCCGTATGTATATTTGTTCCTTATACAAATCTACACCGTTTGACCGATAGGTCAAAAAAGTCAAATTTCAAAATTTAGTCAAAAGGTGAATAGTTTTGTTCAAGAAAAATTGGCTATACTGAACCATAGATTCTGGCGGCCATTTGGATTCGACAGCCATTTTGAATAATGTCTCAAATTTATTTGTTGATGTTCTTGATAATTAGAATAACTCGAACTCATCGATGACTTTACTGGGATAGTATTAAGTGTTCCTCCGACATTTTCAGATATTTGGTTGCACTGACTGTAGTATTCGGTATCAAACCATTGGTCGAAATAATAACTACAGTAACTCTAGCGGAATCTAATTTATAGAGATCTTTTAACTCAATGGACAAGTCTTGATATTTTCACAGCTTTTCGGCATATCCTTTCCCGATATTCTCATCATTCGGCACTGAGATATCAATTATATCAGGAGTCTTATTATGGAAGGCAGTTTGCATCTGTTATACTATTAGTAAATGTGACGTGATTATATAAAAGTCCGTCACGCAGGAGCTGCATAACTAAGCACTTTCCTCAGAATTTGGGTAGTGTAGACTGCTTTCCAGAACAATTTGCTTAAAATATCCTACATAAATAAAATAAAAACGTGAATAGTTCTCATTTTGTAATGAGTAACTGATCAATTATTAATTTGCTTCCAGAGTTATGTTTACACATGGTACCTACTACACTACGTAATAAATACAAAAAAACTCATATCATCGTATTTTGATCTAACGCAGGAACAGGATACAGTCCCTCTAGTGGTAGAAAGCGCTCCTTGCGGCGGCTTTGTGAACCTACGTCTGCCGGCTTTTCTATTCAAATATATTACAAATTAAACCCCCGCTTTCCGATTGACCGATTCAGCTCATTTTTACAACACTTCTTTCTCATGAGTTACCCACGACGTTTACCGCGTTTCGTTACAATACAGCAGAAATTACGACCGGTATGAGTATATTAGGAATTTGGGTCCGGAGTAAACCCCCCCCCCCTTCTAATGAACCGATTTAGTTTATTTTTACAACACATATTTACCTGTAGATTACCACTACGAATACCGAGTTTCGTCGAAATATACTAAAAATCACGGCTGGTAGTGGCGAATTGGTATTGTGGGTCCGGAGTAAACCCCCCCTCCTAATGAACCGATTTCGTTTATTTTTACAACACATATTTACCTGTGGATTAGCACTACGAATACCGAGTTTCGTCGAAATATACTAAAAAATCACGGCTGGTAGTGGCGAATTGGTATTGTGTGTCCAGAGTAAACCCCCCCTTCTAATGAACCGATTTAGTTCATTTTTATATCTCACTTTTCTCTCTATATTAACAATACGAATACCAAGTTTCGTTCAAATATAACAAATATTACGGCTGACATAGTCAAATAAGTGTTTTGGGTTCGAGGTAAACCCCCCCTTCCGGTGGACCGACTTTGGTGGTTAACGAACTCGTTCAATCGTTTGCTAATTGAATGCTATATACCAAGTTTCGTGACGAAAAAACAAAAACTCTGGCTGCTATCGTGTTAACAGACACATATATATATATATATATATATATATATATATATATATATAGATATATAAATTTTAACGGGGGTCATTTTCGGTGTCTACTAGGTAGGATCGATAAAGATTTGAAGAAATTTTTCCAAAATTCCGTCATGAGTCCAACCTCAACATCTACTTTCCTTCGGAGGAAAGTGCTAAAAGGAAACATTTGAAGCATATTTACCGGTTTCAGTAGTTTTATAAGTTTACCTCCCCCAGTATTATCTACTATATGTTTGTCAAATACCACGCA
The DNA here is from genome assembly GCA_946811695.1 of Gonocerus acuteangulatus. Taxonomy (NCBI): domain Eukaryota; kingdom Metazoa; phylum Arthropoda; class Insecta; order Hemiptera; family Coreidae; genus Gonocerus; species Gonocerus acuteangulatus. Next base: position 2,491,309 of record OX328123.1, on the reverse strand, counting down.
CTCACTCACTGACCTATCATCGCCCAGCCCAAACATTTTGCAAAGACACTTCCTTCAGAATGTAAACACTCGCTAAGAAAGTTTTTTTTTATATTCAAATTTTTAAGTATTTTTAGAGGGGTTTGCATTTGTAGTAGGGTTTAAAGAGAGCATGCACGCTTAGGCAGCATGCGTTGCAAGGACGATAACAGAACACCTGTACTGTATCTAATTCATAATGTTATTTTTATTTACGACTAGCTGTTACCCGGCTTGCCACGCTACACCTACTTTCTGCATCTAAAAAAGCAAAAATAAGTTACAAGCTAAATAAGTAATATTAAAATCTAATAACGCAAATCTGTAACTATTTGGGTTCATAGTTTCGAACACGTGACGTCCAAACGATTTTCAGGAGGGGGGGGGGTTATATTGTGTCAGCTTTAGATGGTTTTCTTAAAAAAAAAACAGGATTTAGGTTTGACAAGGAAGCTATGTCTGGAATGGTAGGTGGTTTAGCGAGGAACCACCTAGAAGTATAGGATATGAGGGTTCTAGGATGAGATGGTTGAGTGGTTACCAATAGCAGATCCTGCGGTGGAGTCTTAAGGAGGTTATTTCAGCAGGGGATGGAGAACACAAATCTCTTGAGGACATTCTTTCCTTAGCAAAAGGGAGCTTTAGAGGGCTCGTCGATATCATGAACACAAAAACATTTATGTATACCTATATATATATATATATATATATATATATATATATATATATATATATATATATATATGTGTGTCCAGCCAAAACAATGTCAAGATATATATGTGTATATATAAAGTAGACTCTCCCTAATCCGGCGTGATCGGGACCGGGGTACAGTCGGATTAGAGAAAATACCGGATTAGAGAATTCAGTTATAAGCGGTCACTTTTGTATCTGAGAATCTTATTATTTGAGGATATAATAATATATACCATTTTTAATATTGCAGATTTAAAATGGCATAAAATGGCGGTGAATGTTGGAACTAGACTGGCTAAAATCAGGCGTTCCAGCCACAGGTGTTTTAGTAGAAACATTTATTATCTTAGTAGAAACACAAGTTGCTGTCTCTAAAAGGAAACATATATTCCTTCTTTGACTTCCATTCAATGAAATAACACGGAACTAATGTTTGGCTAGCTAGGAAGGGAAGGTTTTCTAGGAACCCTAGAGCCGGTCCCATTCCTCGAGCAGGTCCCATTCCTCGAGCAGGGCTCATTCCTCGAGCAGGGCTCATTCCTCGAGCAGGTCCCATTCCTCGAGCAGGTCCCATTCCTCGAGCAGGTCCCATTCCTCGAGCAGGGCTCATTCCTCGAGCAGGGCTCATTCCTCGAGCCGGTCCCATTCCTCGAGCAGGTCCCATTCCTCGAGCAGGTCCCATTCCTCGAGCAGGACTCATTCCTCGAGCAGGGCTCATTCCTCGAGCAGGTCCCATTCCTCGAGCAGGTCCCATTCCTCGAGCAGGTCCCATTCCTCGAGCAGGGCTCATTCCTCGAGCAGGGCTCATTCCTCGAGCAGGTCCCATTCCTCGAGCAGGTCCCATTCCTCGAGCAGGTCCCATTCCTCGAGCAGGTCCCATTCCTCGAGCAGGTCCCATTCCTCGAGCAGGTCCCATTCCTCGAGCAGGTCCCATTCCTCGAGCAGGTCCCATTCCTCGAGCAGGTCCCATTCCTCGAGCAGGTCCCATTCCTCGAGCAGGACTCATTCCTCGAGCAGGTCCCATTCCTCGAGCAGGTCCCATTCCTCGAGCAGGTCCCATTCCTCGAGCAGGTCCCATTCCTCGAGCAGGACTCATTCCTCGAGCAGGTCCCATTGATCGAGCAGGTCCCATTCCTCGAGCAGGACTCATTCCTCGAGCAGGTCCCATTCCTCGAGCAGGTCCCATTCCTCGAGCAGGTCCCATTCCTCGAGCAGGTCCCATTCCTCGAGCAGGTCCCATTCCTCGAGCAGGTCCCATTCCTCGAGCAGGTCCCATTCCTCGAGCAGGTCCCATTCCTCGAGCAGGTCCCATTGATCGAGCAGGTCCCATTCCTCGAGCAGGGCTCATTCCTCGAGCAGGTCCCATTCCTCGAGCAGGTCCCATTCCTCGAGCAGGGCTCATTCCTCTCGGAGACCACTGGATTAGAGAGAGTCCACTGTGTGTGGTATATATATATATATATATATATATATATATATATATATATATATATATATATATATTCTTTTGGATCTTAGGAGGCATGGGGTCGTTGAAGCAGTCTTCCTGTCTTCATACTAATTTATTTAATAGGCCCGACATGTTTCGTATATATTTTCGCACCTCTTCAGAGGCACTTCTTGCTAGGAAGTCCTCTCGTTACCATGTACTGGAGGACCTGAGTTCAAATCCCAAGTAAGCACTAAAGATCTAGTGTCTTCGTTCATGGGTGGGATTCGGCTTCCCTGACCGTCCTTAGGCCAACCCAGGCTTTAATTAATTCATTAATGGGTACCTTCAAAGAGTATAATCATGCGGCCGAAGCGTATTACTGACCACACTATCTCCCTAGTGTGCCGTTTGGTCATAAATGAGATACCTTTATGGTATCTGCTCCTCTATTCCCCCTCGTGGCCTGTTGTGACTGATTTCTTTTATAAAGAAAGATGACCAAACCACATTGGAATCTCCATCAGAGCAAGTTTGACGTGCTGCCCTTGAATAGAAGAGCGATGAAAGTCGATGACTTGTTGATCTTGGAACGAAGCTACAATGAAGAAATGAGAAAACCTCGATAAGAAATAGGATGGTATATCGGGAAGAACTATTCCATTAAAGGAAGGAAAAGAAAGAATTTATTTCGGTTCGGTTTGCAGAAGAACCAATCCCGATTCTTGCTTACTTACACTCCAATTCAACTAGCAAACATACTTCATCAGTTTAGGGAAATATTTCAGCAGCTATAAATAGATCCTAGAAAAATTACAAGCTTGCGATTTTTCTCAAACAAAAATTCTAAATCAGAATTTCACATGATTTCAGTTTAATTTATTTAAAATATTGAAGGATATACTTTAATATCCCTGCGTGACGGACATTAAAATATTTGCTGTGCAAGTAAACACATTCTTCAACAACTTGTTTAATTTTAAACATACGGATAAAAATGGTATGAATAAGTTTAATACGAAGGAACTCAGCGAGCTTCCGTTCATAATCCTCTTGTCATTTGGAATCTTTAGGATAGAAACAGTAATTTTTTTGTTCTTGTCTTTCGTTAAAGCTGTAAACATGTTTAAAAGTGTAAAATGAAACAAGAAAAGAAATATTTTTGGTGAACCATTAGAAACATATTCTATCCGAAGCGTAAATTACTCACTCATTACCAAGGTTCGCTCTAGGGTTATATATATATATATATATATATTGTTTCTTAAGGCGTACAAACCTTTTAGGATATTAACGCCACAGATGTAAAATAAAGTTTGGAATTTTATTTTATAAATTTATGGTTGTAATAGTTGTTATTAAGCCTTTATGTGATTAAATTATTCTCTTCAAAATGATATATTATCGAATATTAGAATTTTTAAACTTATGTTACTTAATTTAAATATTTGTTGATAGTTAATTTAAGTACCTTGAGCAATGATTTCTGTTTGGAGCCGGGGTTTCGGTTTACTTCAACCCCGGGCCACAACAATCATAGTTTATTTACAAGTTGTGTGTATTCTAAAAAATTAAATAAATTTTTGATCTTATTCGGGGCATCACCCATATCTTCACTCAAATTACCCGAGAGCTCAAATAGAGACCTTTCATTCTCGTAGGCACGGCATTCAGTGAAGATATGTTTGATGGAAATTACGACACCACAACCTGGGCACTCTGGTGCTTCATTCCTCGACATTAGATAAGAATGCGTCAATCGTGTATGGCCTATCCTGAGCCGAGCAAGGACTACTTCTGCTCTCCTATTTTCCAGTATAGAGGAAGTCCTCCAGAGCACAGGGTAAGCCTTTATTTCCCTTAATTTGTTTTCTCTGATATTGTGCTGATAATATATATATATATATATATATATATATATATATATATATATATATATATATATATATTATATCGCTATCTCAAAGGCTGAAAAATGGTCCGAATGGGATTAAATTTCGTTCAAAACTCTTCCGTCTAATTTGAAAGGTCGAGTTTGTTACCCACGAGAATCCGTCCACCGGAAGATGATGTTTAAAGCGAAATTAATACTGCCTTACATCACTGTTTTGGGGGGGCGAAGGAAGCATCAGTGAATGTACAATACAGCGTTGGTTCTAAGCATTCCGTCTTGGATATTTTGATCTGGAAAACAAGTAAGGTTGCAGTAGTCCTTCTGTTGTTGATCAGGACCAACTGAAGGCTTCGGTAGAAGAAAACCCTCGCAAAACTACTCGGCTCATTGCGATAGCAGTTGGTGTTGACCAGTCAACAGTTGATCGCTATCAAGAACGAATTGGACATATAAAAACCTGGATGATTTTTCCACCAACCCAATATATATATATATATATATATATATATATATATATATATATATATATATATATATATATATATAAAGGTAACAAGGAGGGTCATTAATAGAAATATTAAATCATTTGACAAAAAATATTAATAACATGAAATGTTAAAGTTTATTTGAGTATAGAATGTTTTTTGTTCGAATGTAAAAAAGGTTTCCTGAAATCCTGTCAAATGGTTTGTAACTTCTATCGCAACCAAAATAATAAAAACCTGTTTCCAGTTTCCCTTGTCAAAAGCAAAGCGAACATCTCTTCTTCTAAACTTAATCAATTCCAATCTCTCTCTCTCTCTGAATCGAGATTTTATTGCCAGAGTTTTCAGTTTTTTCCTTTAGTTTTTCTCTGTTAAATCCCTGCTCTCTTTGAACGTCGGCTTCACATCCAATGTTGGAGCAAGGACTAACCTTCTATATTTATATATATTTCTATTTATTAAATTACTTTGCTTTTTCTCTTGCAATATTCCTGGTGGATATATCTTCCTGTTTTCCTCATAGATTGAGTCTTGAATTAATGGAGGAGCAGTATCACAAAGGGAAGATATTGATGAATAAGAACTGTACAAACAAAGCAACAAGTAGCGAGAGATTGTAGGAGCTAGCTTAAGGCCTATTACGCAGTGTCGACTAGTCGCCGCGACTCAGTCTCCCAGCGACTAAAACACGGAAAACTCGACCCGGGAGACCTTGCGACAGTATTCCAAGTACATTCGTGGAGTATGGACCTCCAAGAATTGGCAATTGTAGCGCTAATAATTATAGAGAGCATAAAAGAGAAACGAAAATCAAAAGAGTGTTGGATACATACTTTGTTACAAGAAAGGAGATTAAAAGGGATGTTTCAAATATATTTCAAACTAGCTGTTCCCCAGTGTGCCATGCTACACCTACTTTCTGCCTATGACTCTCCCCGTATCAAGACCTACCTGTATACCCAGTTACGTCAAAATCCGTCAAACGGTGTGACTTTGTCAAGTAATTCATATTACAGCCGATAGAGGCCAGCACCACAGCAATTCATAAAACAGCCGACAGAGGCCAGCACCACAGCCTGCTAGTAGATAGGTCTTATCAAAGAAAGGCCAGCGCTCCTTAGTTAGACAGTGACTGTTGATATAAAATTGAAATAAACTGCATTACATGATTATATAATGATGTAAAGTCATCAATGAGTTCAAGTTATTCTAATTATCAAGAACATCAACAAATAAATTTGAGATATTATTCAAAATGGCTGTCGATTCAAAAAGGCCGTCAGAAACTGAATGGTTCAGTGTAGCGAATTTTTCTTCAAAAATACTTTTGACCTTTTGACCAAATTTTGAAATTTGACTATTTTGACATAGCCTAGGGGACCTACCCGTGTATAAGGAAGAAACAGCCAAACAGATAAACGGACAGACACGTGATTTTTATATATATACATATTCTTCTGTGATGTATGCAGCGTTATTTGTGGAGTTCTCGATTTCGTAGAAGGTAGAAAAATAATGTCTCTCCACTGTTTTCCAAAGTATTTATTAGCAAAAGCTTTTCGAGAACATGGTTCTCATCGTCAGTGCATCTACAATTTTCACAAAAACACGCATATATTAATTACAGAAATATTTATAAGTATTCTTATTACTAAAGCTATGACAAATAATGTTACCTATTACTCCACCGGTAGTACTGCTAACCGCCTCTCCGAACAGGTGTGAGGTAATGAGACTATTCCGGGTGAGCAGAGTATATATATTGACGTTGGATATTGGAGATCACAAGAATAATAATACTAAAGATGAAATAAAAGAATATGATAAAAGTGGAATCTACCAATTAGAATGCTCATGCAAAAAAATTTACATTGGGAGAACATATCGCAAGTTCTCACAAAGAAGAGACGAACAAGTTAAAGCTATACACAACCACAACATTTACTCAAATTTTGCAGAACACATAAAAAATACAGCACACCAATTTAACACACAAACGGGAATCAAAATTTTAAAAAACATAAGTTATTCTAAAAAATCCAATTATCATGAAATGCTAGAAATAGAAAAGGCCATCCACCGTAATAAAGATTTATTACTAAACGAACAAATAAACTTCCCAACATCAGACCTTAGGAAAATTTTCATATCCCAACAAAAGACGCCATCCCTCGGACCCACCACCTGACAGACCCGTCATCCCTTACTCTGACACCTTCAGACTGACTACCCCTTCACAAACATGACATCAAATAACCCGACATAATCCTTCCCCATACACTGTCTCCAACAGAAAGTTCAGTGGTCTCTGGTTCAACAACCTTGATTCTTGTGATCTCCAATATCCAACGTCAATATATATACTCTGCTCACCCGGAATAGTCTCATTACCTCACACCTGTTCGGAGAGGCGGTTAGCAGTAATACCGGTGGAGTAATAGGTAACATTATTTGTCATAGCTTTAGTAATAAGAATACTTATAAATATTTCTGTAATTAATATATGCGTGTTTTTGTGAAAATTGTAGATGCACTGACGATGAGAACCATGTTCTCGAAAAGCTTTTGCTAATAAATACTTTGAAAAACAGTGGAGAGACATTATTTTTCTACCTTCTACGACATATTCTTCTGGTAATCCTTTCCCTCCAAGTAACTCAGCTATTTCGTCCCACTCCTTTTTCTTCAATTCCCGATTAGAATATTCGACACTGAGTAAATCCGAAATAGCTTTTCTGGATTGTATTTCTAATATAATTGTATCATCATCAAAAGCCTGAGCTATGTTCGTGAGAGAGGAGCGGTCTTTATGACAGTAGCTCGGAGAGTGAAGGCTTCCCTTTGAAGCAGTGTCGGCAGTCGCTTGTGAGTCGTCAGTACACAACGAGTCGCCGAGTCGCCCGTGCGACTAACGACCAAGAGCGTAAGCACCCATTGAAACTAATGTATCTCAGACCCACCGGCTACTAGTGGACAGTGCGTAATAGCCCTTAGGAATGAAGGCTAGTAGAAGTCGTGCTTACTAGACTACGCATTGGACACACCCATTTTAGGAAAAACAGGATGAAAGGAGAAAAGTGATCGATTCACCAATTTGCTTAGAAAGTTCTGTACATTAATAACTAATTCTAAAATTGCCGGAATACTGTTTTTATATCGGAATGTTCCATATGTTAAGCGAAAAAAATTTGTGAGTGTTTTTGTATATTAAACCCTACAATAAACGCTATTAGCTGTTCTGTGTTTATCTTTATCTAATTATAGGATAGGTTAGTAAAGCTCATTTCGAAATTCCTCAGAGATCGGATCCTTGGTCCCAGCCTGGTGAATTAGATTAAAGCACGCAGCTGGGGGAGGCGGGTGGAGGATGTATCGACCCCACCCCATCAAATAGAGAATAAGAAACAGAAAATAAATTGTTGTTAGATACAAGAGCTGTCTTCTTCTAGAATGATATCCTATCACCGACAATCTAAAGAAACAGGGTAATAAGAATGCAATTCTCCGACTATCTTGGAATATATAGCCCAGAGGGTTGTAAACACCGGTAGACTTATTACAAGGGCTATTTACAAGTCTAGGATCGGCTCGGTTCGATAGGATCTGAAAGTAAAATGAGAGAATAAGTCACTAGGACCTTGTTATAAGTCAACTATAAGCTATTCTACAATGGGGGGGGAGGGTTAACCCGTTTTTATGGTGATATTACCCTCGTCGTGTTGTTGTCAAGTCGACATAAACAAACCATCTACAACTTACTGAAACTATTAGAATATTAGTATCATTCCCTTCGTTTCGATTACTACAGGCCTTACCAAAAACATCAGATAGTTTCTTAGCATTTCTGCAGAATTCGCAAGTAAAGATTGATACATTAAGGTTCCACTGGAGAATGAATTTCAGGATGATGTTTCCATGTCATCATCGACCTTTATCGACTAGGAAACCAGAAATAGGTGATTCTCTAAAAACGGATTTGTCCCGACGGAGGTATAGAGTCTCCCCCAAAGATTCATGTCATCATCAACCTTTATCGACTAGGAAACCAGAAATTGGTGATTCTCTAAAAAGGGATTTGTCCCGACGGAGGCATAGAGTCTCCCCCAACGATTCATGTCATCATCGACCTTTATCGACTAGGAAACCAGAAATTGGTGATTCTCTAAAAAGGGATTTGTCCCGACGGAGGCATAGAGTCTCCCCCAACGATTCATGTCATCATCGACCTTTATCGACCAGGAAACCAGAAATTGGTGATTCTCTAAAAAGGGATTTGTCCCGACGGAGGTATAGAGTCTCCCCTAACGATTCATGTCATCATCGACCTTTATCGACCAGGAAACCAGAAATTGGTGATTCTCTAAAAAGGGATTTGTCCCGACGGAGGCATAGAGTCTCCCCCAAAGATTCATGTCATCATCAACCTTTATCGACTAGGAAACCAGAAATTGGTGATTCTCTAAAAAGGGAGTTGTCCCGACGGAGGCATTGAGTCTCCCCCAAAGATTCATGTCATCATCGACCTTTATCGACTAGGAAACCAGAAATTGGTGATTCTCTAAAAAGGGAGTTTTCCCGACGGAGGCATAGAGTCTCCCCCAAAGATTCATGTCATCATCGACCTTTATCGACTAGGAAACCAGAAATTGGTGATTCTCTAAAAAGGGATTTGTCCCGACGGAGACATAGAGTTTCCCCCAATGATTCATGTCATCATCGACCTTTATCGACTAGGAAACCAGAAATTGGTGATTCTCTAAAAAGGGATTTGTCCCGACGGAGGCATAGTGTCTCCCCCAACGATTCATGTCATCATCGACCTTTATCGACCAGGAAACCAGAAATTGGTGATTCTCTAAAAAGGGATTTGTCCCGACGGAGGCATAGAGTATCCCCCAACGATTCATGTCATCATCGACCTTTATCGACTAGGAAACCATAAATTGGTGATTCTCTAAAAAGGGATTTGTCCCGACGGAGGCATAGAGTCTCCCCCAACGATTCATGTCATCATCGACCTTTATCGACTAGGAAACCATAAATTGGTGATTCTCTAAAAAGGGATTTGTCCCGACGGAGGCATAGAGTCTCCCCCAATGATTCATGTCATCATCGACCTTTATCGACTAGGAAACCAGAAATTGGTGATTCTCTAAAAAGGGATTTGTCCCGACAGAGGCATAGAGTCTCCCGCAACGATTCATGTCATCATCGACCTTTATCGACTAGGAAACCAGAAATTGGTGATTCTCTAAAAAGGGATTTGTCCCGACGGAGGCATAGAGTCTCCCCCAATGATTCATGTCATCATCGACCTTTATCGACTAGGAAACCAGAAATTGGTGATTCTCTAAAAAGGGATTTGTCCCGACGGAGGTATAGAGTCTCCCCTAACGATTCATGTCATCATCGACCTTTATCGACCAGGAAACCAGAAATTGGTGATTCTCTAAAAAGGGATTTGTCCCGACGGAGGCATAGAGTCTCCCCCAAAGATTAATGTCATCATCAACCTTTATCGACTAGGAAACCAGAAATTGGTGATTCTCTAAAAAGGGAGTTGTCCCGACGGAGGCATTGAGTCTCCCCCAAAGATTCATGTCATCATCGACCTTTATCGACTAGGAAACCAGAAATTGGTGATTCTCTAAAAAGGGAGTTTTCCCGACGGAGGCATAGAGTCTCTCCCAAAGATTCATGTCATCATCGACCTTTATCGACTAGGAAACCAGAAATTGGTGATTCTCTAAAAAGGGATTTGTCCCGACGGAGACATAGAGTTTCCCCCAATGATTCATGTCATCATCGACCTTTATCGACTAGGAAACCAGAAATTTGTGATTCTCTAAAAAGGGATTTGTCCCGACGGAGGCATAGTGTCTTCCCCAACGATTCATGTCATCATCGACCTTTATCGACCAGGAAACCAGAAATTGGTGATTCTCTAAAAACGGATTTGTCCCGACGGAGGCATAGAGTATCCCCCAACGATTCATGTCATCATCGACCTTTATCGACTAGGAAACCATAAATTGGTGATTCTCTAAAAAGGGATTTGTCCCGACGGAGGTATAGAGTCTCCCCTAACGATTCATGTCATCATCGACCTTTATCGACCAGGAAACCAGAAATTGGTGATTCTCTAAAAAGGGATTTGTCCCGACGGAGGCATAGAGTCTCCCCCAAAGATTAATGTCATCATCAACCTTTATCGACTAGGAAACCAGAAATTGGTGATTCTCTAAAAAGGGAGTTGTCCCGACGGAGGCATTGAGTCTCCCCCAAAGATTCATGTCATCATCGACCTTTATCGACTAGGAAACCAGAAATTGGTGATTCTCTAAAAAGGGAGTTTTCCCGACGGAGGCATAGAGTCTCTCCCAAAGATTCATGTCATCATCGACCTTTATCGACTAGGAAACCAGAAATTGGTGATTCTCTAAAAAGGGATTTGTCCCGACGGAGACATAGAGTTTCCCCCAATGATTCATGTCATCATCGACCTTTATCGACTAGGAAACCAGAAATTTGTGATTCTCTAAAAAGGGATTTGTCCCGACGGAGGCATAGTGTCTTCCCCAACGATTCATGTCATCATCGACCTTTATCGACCAGGAAACCAGAAATTGGTGATTCTCTAAAAACGGATTTGTCCCGACGGAGGCATAGAGTATCCCCCAACGATTCATGTCATCATCGACCTTTATCGACTAGGAAACCATAAATTGGTGATTCTCTAAAAAGGGATTTGTCCCGACGGAGGCATAGAGTCTCCCCCAACGATTCATGTCATCATCGACCTTTATCGACTAGGAAACCATAAATTGGTGATTCTCTAAAAAGGGATTTGTCCCGACGGAGGCATAGAGTCTCCCCCAACGATTCATGTCATCATCGACCTTTATCGACTAGGAAACCATAAATTGGTGATTCTCTAAAAAGGGATTTGTCCCGACGGAGGCATAGAGTCTCCCGCAACGATTCATTTCATCATCTACCTTTATCGACTAGGAAACCATAAATTGGTGATTCTCTAAAAAGGGATTTGTCCCGACGGAGGCATAGAGTCTCTCCCAACGATTCATGTCATCATCGACCTTTATCGACTAGGAAACCATAAATTGGTGATTCTCTAAAAAGGGATTTGTCCTGACGGAGGCATAGAGTCTCCCGCAACGATTCATGTCATCATCGACCTTTATCGACTAGGAAACCATAAATTGGTGATTCTCTAAAAAGGGATTTGTCCCGACGGAGGCATAGAGTCTCCCCCAACGATTCATGTCATCATCGACCTTTATCGACTAGGAAACCATAAATTGGTGATTGTCTTAAAAGGGATTTGTCCCGACGGAGGCATAGAGTCTCCCCCAACGATTCTTCGTAAAATATCATCTGGAATCTTTATGTAAGTTGATTTTATTTTTTTTATTTATTTTTCCCAACTATGGCGACTCAACAACAAAGTGGCTTCATTTTATATATGTATGAAAATACAGCATTAGGTAAATCACATTAGAAAAGAAGAAGAAAAAAATCGATTAAAAAAAAAATAATATTAATAATAGAAGAAGAGGACATAGTCCCTTCCTTGTAGAGGTTGGCTTTAGTTCTCAATCAGTTGTATTTATATTTGCATACGAATATAGTTCATAAGAAATTATATGAGGTCATAAATGTTTAAATGTCTGAGGTATTCAAATATTTTCCGATGTAGTGACTGTCATCTGTAAGTAGTTCGTGCATGTTTTGTGAGATGTTATCATGTTGTCTTTGTCTACAGTCTGTGAGGATGTGTTTAACGGTAAGTGGTGTATTACAGTACCGACAAGTTGGCCTGTCCTGTCTAGTTATAAGGTAAGAGTAAGTGAGTCGGTAATGGCCTATCCTTAGTCTGCACAGAACGACTTCTTCTCGTCTGTTACATCTGCTGCTGGAAGGCCATTCCCGGACAGTTTCTTTAATCTCCCGTAGTTTGTTGTCCCGTGTTTCGTACCATGTTTTCTGCCACATCTGTAAAATGAGTCCCTGTGCCTCTGTCAGTAAGTCCTGGTACGTCGAGTTGTCTATGTCTAGATGATCTTTTCGTGCTGCAAGTTATGCTTGTGTGTCTGCTTGAGTACTAGGATCGATATCTTCATGGCCTGGCAGCCAGTATCTAGTCACAGTCTTGTTTAATAGGGAAATCTTGTTACGTATGAGTGTTATTAATGGATTGTCATTGTAAATATCCTGTAATGTTAGTAATGTGCTCAGTGAGTCAGTGCATATTGTAATGTGTTTGTGGTCAGTGCATATTGTAATGTGTTTGTGGTCAGTGCATATTGTAATGTGTTTGTGGTCAGTGCATATTGTAATGTGTTTGTGGTCAGTGCATATTGTAATGTGTTTGTGGTCAGTGCATATTGTAATGTGTTTGGGGTCAGTGCATATTGTAATGTGTTTGTGGTCAGTGCATATTGTAATGTGTTTGTGGTCAGTGTTAGGTAAATTGTCTAGTGAAAGTATTACAGCGTGGAGATCAGCTGAGTAGGAACTTGTCATTTGTGGTAATCTTGATGATAGATTTTTTCTCCCACTACAGCAGCTGCTCCGATTCTAGGGAAGAAAGGTCCTGGCGGGAAGGTGTGTATTTATTTTGTTTTCGTAATAATGCGCTCCTCTGTCTTTCGTTGGAAATAAGTATTTCTTTGCGATGTAGGTCCTGGTAGTTCTCTAAGCTTCGGTTATTTATTAGGTACAGGATCTTTTTATGTCCTGATATGGTTCAGTCTTCTAGTTTTGTTTCTGCACGTTGTCAACATTGTAATAATCTTGACTCGATTCACACCCGCCATAACGCACAGCTCATCAGCACAAACTGCTCCAAATACTTGCCGAATCGGATGAACAACCTTGACTTTACTTTCCCTACAGGCAGATTGTATACACGAAAAGGTTTGAAGCTGCTGTCCTTGTATAGAGTAGGACAACCGTCGTATCTCATGCCCAGGATGCACCCGACATCCCATTCATCATTGTCTGCCAGCATTGTACCTCGTTGGCTAGACATTTTAACGCCCTGTTTATTGCCAAACATAATCCCCGAGTTTACGATGACTTCAGGCAACCGTCGTATCTCATGCCCAGGATGCACCCGACATCCCATTCACTCGGGGACTATGTTTGGCAATAAACATGGCGTTAAAATGTCTAGGCAACGAGGTACAATGCTGGCAGACAATGATGAATGGGATGTCGGGTGCATCCTGGGCATGAGATACGACGGTTGCCTGAAGTCATCGTAAACTCGGGGACTATGTTTGGCAATAAACAGGACGTTAAAATGTCTAGCCAACGAGGTACAATACTGGCAGACAATGATGAATGGGATGTCGGGTGCATCCTGGGCATGAGATACGACGGTTGCCTGAAGTCATCGTAAACTCGGGGACTATGTTTGGCAATAAACAGGACGTTAAAATGTCTAGCCAACGAGATACAATGCTGGCAGACAATGATGAATGGGATGTCGGGTGCATCCTGGGCATGAGATACGACGGTTGCCTGAAGTCATCGTAAACTCGGGGACTATGTTTGGCAATAAGCATGGCGTTAAAATGTCTAGCCAACGAGGTACAATGCTGGCAGACAATGATGAATGGGATGTCGGGTGCATCCAGGGCATGAGATACGACGGTTGCCTGAAGTCATCGTAAACTCGAGGACTATGTTTGGCAATAAACATGGCGTTAAAATGTCTAGCCAACGAGGTACAATGCTGGCAGACAATGATGAATGGGATGTCGGGTGCATCCTGGGCATGAGATACGACGGTTGCCTGAAGACATCGTAAACTCGGGGACTAAACCTGAATATCTGTAACCTCCTTGTAGAACAAGCATGTTATCTCATTATTAACAAGAATAATAAAATTCCCATGGTTACCATTGCTAGATATGAACTAAAGCAGGCCATTCATGTTCCGATTTGCAGTAGGACTTAGCAGTACTACTAGTTGGATAGTCGACTCCACCCACACTCCGACTTGCTATCCAACTAGCGATACAACTTTAGTCCTTGACTGTTTTCAGGACTTTGTACGTCACTCAC
>OX328123.1:2446988-2476495 GCA_946811695.1 Gonocerus acuteangulatus | reverse complement strand
GTACATCCTAGAAGGTAGGAAATGTGCTTGGGTAGGTAGAGTCTTCATCTTCCGCTATATTTACTTACACGATATCGTGCACGAATCCCGTCAGAATTGCATCTTCGTGAGTCGGTTTTGGGGAGAACTTTGGTGCCAAGCGATCGGCATACCACGTCCAATATATTCACTCAGAAAGCAGGTATTGTGAATATCCCCGACGTCAGAATGGCGGAGGAGTCGTACGTCATCGTACATCAAGGAAACACTTCCTTTTACGTCATTTTCATCTGTCTGGCGTATCAAAGATCCTTCTAACGTATCCAGGTACTCTGCGGCAGATGGTAGAAGCGGATCGAATTGAGTATGCTATCCTACCACGAAGAGAACTGTGCTGTTTATCATGTCGTCGAAAAAAAACACAAAGTATCAAATATGAAAAAAACGCATTCCTCATTTTTAATCTTTACCGATTGCTGTTGGACTGATGTACGGCAAACTCTCGAATCTAAGTTGAAAGGGAAAATAACCACTGTGAAAAGGTAGAATCTGCAGACTATTTGACTGTCCAAAAGAAAAGTAAAGAATAAAAGGATTTTCACTCTGGAAAGTGGAGATTTTCACTTTCATTTGGGATTTAGGCTGGGGATTTCTAACGACGAAGCAATAGTTTTATTCTCAAATTCCGGCTAAAAATATAATCAAAAATCTTTTTAAACGAAACTAGGATTCCGAAAAGGAATTCCAATCTTTGTTTATTCTCCCAAAATGTGTAATAATGAACAAGTCCCTGGATTAGAATGGGAATGAACGGACTTAGCTTCTGGCTGGACTTTCACAATAAGTTGGGGACTTGGCGGTAGTAGGAAAATAGCTATTGTCGCAACTCGAGGGAAGCCTTTATTGCCTAGTTTCAACACAATCCTCAATCATCCTCGAAATGGATTCTCAGGTACATACAAAGCCTCAACTACAGACAAGAATTTCTCAAAGGAATGCGTAACTTCTGGCTTTACGATAGGACAAACATTATCAATAACATCATGATAAATAAATAAATATGAACATTATTATGGTGTATAAAATCGTGAAAACTTACACTTCGTAGGAACTGCCTCATCTAAGCGGGCTTCCTCCCTCCCTCCATTGAGTGGAATCCCGCAAACAATACCGACCCAATACCGCAATATGTAATCGCTCGGAAATTTCTAGTATTAGAATATATATATATATATATATATATATAAAATTTATTTTTCCAGATATTCCAAAAAATATTTAGATGATTTGAAATCTTTGGAGGCTTTATTTATTAATGATGCCCATCATGTTTCGTGCTACGATATCTTCTCATCAGGAGCACTTCTTGTTAAGGAGTCGTCGTAATGGAGACTGGCATAAAGGTTTTACGCCAAATATTTCAATACATATATATATATATATATATATATATATATATATATATATATATATATATATATATTGCTCGCTAGCTGTCCGAAAAACGATTCAATTTTTATCAGCAGAAGTCCTTAACAGAAACATTGTTTTTTAGTAAAAATTCAGGCGAAAGAAATATTTACACTTACGCCTTTCCGTTCATAACCTCCACGTCTTATATGACTCGGACAGTCAACAGAATCATCAAATCACTTACGCCTTTCCGTTCATAACCTCCACGTCTTATATGACTCGGACAGTCAACAGAATCATCAAATCACTTACGCCTTTCCGTTCATAACCTCCACGTCTTATATGACTCGGACAGTCAACAGAATCATCAAATCACTTACGCCTTTCCGTTCATAACCTCCACGTCTTATATGACTCGGACAGTCAACAGAATCATCAAATCACTTACGCCTTTCCGTTCATAACCTCCACGTCTTATATGACTCGGACAGTCAACAGAATCATCAAATCACTTACGCCTTTCCGTTCATAACCTCCACGTCTTATATGACTCGGACAGTCAACAGAATCATCAAATCACTTACGCCTTTCCGTTCATAACCTCCACGTCTTATATGACTCGGACAGTCAACAGAATCATCAAATCACTTACGCCTTTCCGTTCATAACCTCCACGTCTTATATGACTCGGACAGTCAACAGAAACCTATTTAAAGACATTATTTATAATAGTTTCCGATAAAATTAGAAAAACTAGACTTTTTTTTTGTTGAGATTATGCGACATATTTTTATATAACTCTAAGGAGGTTGGGATATTCTAATAAGATTAATGGTTTTATTCGACAAATTAATAAATACCCTACAAACGTGGTGCCATTTTTCATTGAGCGATTCATTACGGAAATTCCGTGCTTTAAATTCCAACGTTCGATACGTTATTTTAAAAAAGTTTTTGTTCCTTGCCTGAGTTTATTATTGGTTGTTGTTATGAATTTGTAATTTAATTACATTTAACAAAAAAATAAGTATTTAATAAAACAAAGTAAGTAGATATTCAGAGATTGTTGAGCGTTGTATCATGAACATTCCAATCCAATTGTGTTGTGTTCGATTCCCTCTAGGGGTGGAGGCATTTCTCTGGAAAGGTAAGTGCATAAGCCCTCTTCCTGTCTCGATAAGGGTGGTTACCCTAAATAACCGGTAGATGTTAAATTTGCAGTAAAATTAATTACTTTTTTACACTATCAAAGGTTTCAATAACATTTTGGAAATAGTTAACTAATAATACAAAAAGTCTAAATCTAAAACTCCTTGTCAAATAATTTTTTTTAAATTTTAATGTTTACTTATTTCTAACCAGGGGAGCATTATTGGTCCTCTCCCACACACCCTCAAACCTTACTGACCACCTAAGCAGATGATACTGCCATCCTATCAACTTCCCCTGACCCTTCAGTAGCATCCCAACACCTGCAGGAACACCTTACCGATATTCAACATTGGAGTGAAAGATGGAGAATTATAATGCTGGTGCCCCTCAAGGGAGTATTATTGGTGCTCTCCTTTTAATGTTTACTTATTTCTAACCAGGGGAGTATTATTGGTCCTCTCCCACACACCCTCAAACCTTACTGACCACCTACGCAGACGATACTGCCATCCTATCAACTTCCCCTGACCCTTCAGTAGCATCCCAACACCTGCAGGAACACCTTACCGATATTCAACATTGGCGTGAAAGATGGAGAATTATAATGCTGGTGTCCCTCAAGGGAGTATTATTGGTCCTCTCCTTTTAATGTTTACTTATTTCTAACCAGGGGAGTATTATTGGTCCTCTCCCACACACCCTCAAACCTTACTGACCACCTACGCAGACGATACTGCCATCCTATCAACTTCCCCTGACCCTTCAGTAGCATCCCAACACCTGCAGGAACACCTTACCGATATTCAACATTGGCGTGAAAGATGGAGAATTATAATGCTGGTGTCCCTCAAGGGAGTATTATTGGTCCTCTCCTTTTAATGTTTACTTATTTCTAACCAGGGGAGTATTATTGGTCCTCTCCCACACACCCTCAAACCTTACTGACCACCTACGCAGATGATACTGCCATCCTATCAACTTCCCCTGACCCTTCAGTAGCATCCCCACACCTGCAGGAACACCTTACCGATATTCAACATTGGAGTGAAAGATGGAGAATTATAATGCTGGTGTCCCTCAAGGGAGTATTATTGGTCCTCTCCTTTTCCTCCTTTACACTGCGGATATTCCCACACACCCTCAAACCTTACTGACCACCTACGCAGACGATACTGCCATCCTATCAACTTCCCCTGACCCTTCAGTAGCATCCCAACACCTGCAGGAACACCTTACCGATATTCAACATTGGCGTGAAAGATGGAGAATTATAATGCTGGTGTCCCTCAAGGGAGTATTATTGGTCCTCTCCTTTTAATGTTTACTTATTTCTAACCAGGGGAGTATTATTGGTCCTCTCCCACACACCCTCAAACCTTACTGACCACCTACGCAGATGATACTGCCATCCTATCAACTTCCCCTGACCCTTCAGTAGCATCCCCACACCTGCAGGAACACCTTACCGATATTCAACGTTGGAGTGAAAGATGGAGAATTATAATGCTGGTGTCCCTCAAGGGAGTATTATTGGTCCTCTCCTTTTCCTCCTTTACACTGCGGATATTCCCACACACCCTCAAACCTTACTGACCACCTACGCAGACGATACTGCCATCCTATCAACTTCCCCTGACCCTTCAGTAGCATCCCAACACCTGCAGGAACACCTTACCGATATTCAACATTGGAGTGAAAGATGGAGAATTATAATAAACCCGGAAAAATGTAAACAGATAACATTCACTCTCAACCGGAGATCATGTCCTACAGTCTACATCAATGACACTCACTATACATAAATCATCAATGACAAACGTACTATATATAAAAAAAAATAATTCGACCTATATAGACATACGGACTCGAACTCTCGTGATGTGCAAAAACATCCAACATCAACAGAATACAGGCATTCCAGTCAAAAGTCCTTCGTAAAATTGTAAAAGAACCTTTCCAAGAAAAAAACCGCCACAATGACCTTAACATCCCATTTGTCCTTGACCTCGCTAAAACCCGATTCCAAATGTTCCACTCCAAATTGTCTTACCATCCTAATCCTGGAGGTCTAGTCTATCCTTATCATCCCAATCCTATCCCTACAATCCTCCGAGACCATTTAATCATCTGATCTTATAGTGAGCATTAAAATATTTACTGTGACACCTGTGGAAGTGCCAACAATGGTTGTCTTCTTCCATATTTTGTATTTTTTTTATTTTATTTTACTTTTACCGTTTTTGTCTATTTGTAAAAAATATCTGCATCAACAAACTTGATCATTGTACTGTTAATAATTTGTAAAGATTTCAAATAAATAAACAAAGAAATAAAAAAAAAAACTTATTTCTAAAGTGAACCTAAGTGTATAAATTATAGTTAGGATCAGGAGATCTCAGAGAAAGAGAGAGAGAGAGAGAGAGAGAGAGAGAGAGAGAGAGAGAGAGAGAGAGAGAGAGAGAGAGAGAGGAGAGAGAGAGAGAGAGAGAGAGAGAGAGAGAGATTTACCATAAGACCCTAAATAAGATTTAAATTGTCCCCTTATAATTAGAGCCTTGAATTGATGGCCTGCTCTTGGATTGTATCTAATTACTAGAATGGGGTTCTTTGTTTTATTCTAGCCCCTTCATCATCTTTGTATATACTCACGTACATTAGAACGCAAGAGCTGCGTCAACAAACATAATTACACGGATCCACCAACGTGTAAAGGAGTAGCTGTCACATGTCACAAAGCCAGCTTAATGTCAAGTAATAACCTCCTGTAAACCAGGAAAACTAGCGAAACCTTGATAAGAAGCCTTTCGGACATATTTTGTATATATTTTAGAGCAAAATCGGTAATATATATTTTCGACTACACCATGAGGCCTGGAGAAATTCCGATTATTGAAAGTGAATTGGAAAGAGGATGATAAACAAATAGGAATCACACTTCAAACTAGCCCTATAAATCTTTGTGTTTTCGCGGAGCCGATGTTACACTTTCCCAGGACTCATGCCAAAACATAAATAGGTCGAACCTGTTGGATAGCTCTGACTAAGGATGGAGGGAAAGTAAAAACTTGGATTCCAATAAATAACCGGGCCTCCAATAATTTATTTGTATATTTACTACGAAAATGGCCTAACTTTTTGACCGATACATTGAGTACACAGTAGTTCGTGCAAAATTCCTGTCGCCTTTCTTGCAAACTCCACGCAAAGCTCTTCCATACCCGCTCTTATTAAACGTGTTTTTTTTTTCACCGTGGATCTACGAACTACGATAGTTTAATCGCAAGTAACCAAATTAGGGTAGAAGCACATATCTCCCAGTCACATACCACATTAAAAAGTATGTTGACTCACCGACCACCAGTGGAAGAATGGCTGGCTGATGTCCACCAGTTTCCTCATGCTGAATCTAGATGGCGCCACTCACAAAGCGGGAATTTTATAAAACAGAGCATTGCGGGTTTATTTGAATACCAAACCCCTTTCTTGCTCTTAAATTAAACATAATGAGTTCTTATTGATTTTCAAGTAGTTCTTTGAATTCAGATTGACAAAGCCCAATCAAAAACTGCTTTCTTGGTAGATAACTTAGTAAGTTTCCGAGTTACGATTTTTTTCGAACGAATCTTGCTGCAAAAATCATGTTCCGGTGGACGGATTCTGCTGGTTAATGAACATGACCTTTCGAATTAGAGGCAAGATTTTTGTGCCAAATTTCATAAATAATGGACCATTTTTAAATATATATATATATATATTTATATATATATATATATATATATATATATATATATATATATTTATATATATATATATATATATATATATATATATTTATATATACATATATATTCCTTGCTTCTTTTTCTGGCAGGGGGACGATAAAGCAGTACATTCTTTGTTCACTTTTACTACTTTATTTGGTACGTTTCGCCCGACATGTTTTGTGCCTTTTCACACCTCTTCAGGGGCTTTCCTCATCGGGAAGTCCTCTCGTCATATCATCTAGCTTGAGTCAGGCCTAGTACTTTAGGACTATACAAAGCAGTTAATGTGAACAAAGAGTGTACTGCGTTATCGACCCCCTGCCAGAAAGGGAAACAAGAAAAACTGGAAAATATATACTATCGGGTCATCTTTCACAAGAATAAATAAAAATATATATACAAATTTACAAATTTGTAGCAGCGTTATTTTCGTGATATATCATCATGAGGTCATACCACATAAGCGGGTTTCCTCCCTATGGAGGTAGGGAGGAAACCCGCTAAAGAGTATTTCTTGTACATATGTTAATTAAAACATGTGATGTACAATAAACTAAATCTGTACATTTTGCCTCCCGATGGAAAAGTGCATATTTTATCGATGACCGTTCTTTATTGATGGACGAGAAATGTTGCATGATGGTTAATGGTACAGTACAACGTTACCATAAATACCTTGTCGACATAAACAACATAACTACAAACCTTTGTCCGTGTTGTATCATTTATCAACAAACTTCCTCAATTATGTAAAAATGTCTTCTCTTGTACAATTCTTTGAACTATTCTATTTCTTTATTCCTGAAAGATCCTTTCGACTCGAATCATTGCATAATTTATTGAAATACCGCTGTATTTATTCTGTATAATTGTAAGGAAGTTGCTGTAGCTTCTCTGTTGAGATAAAAAGGCTTGTCGAGAAGAGAGATTGAAGAAGGGGACGGGAAGATGGCTGAATGTTTTAATGAAGTTGGCTAGTGCTTCCTAAATCCTGAAGGGCCACTTTTTATACTAGAAGTCTAGCTTTCATTAGCGGTCTTCAAGTCCAACTTCAAAAGGAACTAGGGAAATTACTTTAGAATTATGTTTGTATATTATTTTTATTAAGAATTTATTTTTGCAATATTAAAATCCCTACTTGAGCTGACTATGAAGTAATGGACTGCAGAGTGTTCGGCTCAAAGCTGGCCAATTACGATGAAACGAGGTTACGAAGCTCTCTCTATTTCCGATCGAAGGCTGGAGAACAACAGACATTGGTCAATGAGGCAGATCTCTAGACCACTGGCTTCTGAGTCCTCTTGGTGGAGGTAGTAGGTGAATGATATGCTGGATAGGGAGAGATCGGTCTGCCACAGACATTGACGCACTTGAAGGAAGAGAAAGCCATTGCAAACACTTCCGACCATTGGCTGGAGTCTAAGAGAGGTCAGTGAGCCACAGACATTGACGCACTTGAAGGAAGAGAAAGCCATTGCTAACACTTCCGACCATTGGCTGGAGTCTAAGAGGGGTCAGTGAGCCACAGACATTGACGCACTTGAAGGAAGAGAAAGCCATTGCTAACACTTCCGACCATTGGCTGGAGTCTAAGAGAGGTCAGTGAGCCACAGACATTGACGTACTTGAAGGAAGAGAAAGCCATTGCTAACACTTCCGACCATTGGCTGGAGTCTAAGAGAGGTCAGTGAGCCACAGAGATTGTCGCACTTGAAGGAAGAGAAAGCCATTGCTAACACTTCCGACCATTGGCTGGAGTCTAAGAGAGGTCAGTGAGCCACAGACACTGACGCACTTGAAGGAAGAGAAAGCCATTGCTAACACTTCCGACCATTGGCTGGAGTCTAAGAGAGGTCAGTGAGCCACAGAGATTGACGCACTTGAAGGAAGAGAAAGCCATTGCTAACACTTCCGACCATTGGCTGGAGTCTAAGAGAGGTCAGTGAGCCACAGAGATTGACGCACTTGAAGGAAGAGAAAGCCATTGCTAACACTTCCGACCATTGGCTGGATAGGGAGAGATCGGTCAGCCACAGACATTGACGCACTTGAAGGAAGAGAAAGCCATTGCTAACACTTCCGACCATGGGCTGGAGTCTAAGAGAGGTCAGTGAGCCACAGACATTGACGCACTTGAAGGAAGAGAAAGCCATTGCTAACACTTCCGACCATGGGCTGGAGTCTAAGAGAGGTCAGTGAGCCACAGACATTGACGCACTTGAAGGAAGAGAAAGCCATTGCTAACACTTCCGACCATTGGCTGGAGTATAAGAGAGGTCAGTGAGCCACAGACATTGACGCACTTGAAGGAAGAGAAAGCCATTGCTAACACTTCCGACCATTGGCTGGAGTCTAAGAGAGGTCAGTGAGCCACAGACATTGACGCACTTGAAGGAAGAGAAAGCCATTGCTAACACTTCCGACCATTGGCTGGAGTCTAAGAGAGGTCAGTGAGCCACAGACACTGACGCACTTGAAGGAAGAGAAAGCCATTGCTAACACTTCCGACCATTGGCTGGAGTCTAAGAGAGGTCAGTGAGCCACAGAGATTGACGCACTTGAAGGAAGAGAAAGCCATTGCTAACACTTCCGACCATTGGCTGGAGTCTAAGAGAGGTCAGTGAGCCACAGACACTGACGCACTTGAAGGAAGAGAAAGCCATTGCTAACACTTCCGACCATTGGCTGGAGTCTAAGAGAGGTCAGTGAGCCACAGAGATTGACGCACTTGAAGGAAGAGAAAGCCATTGCTAACACTTCCGACCATTGGCTGGAGTCTAAGAGAGGTCAGTGAGCCACAGAGATTGACGCACTTGAAGGAAGAGAAAGCCATTGCTAACACTTCCGACCATTGGCTGGATAGGGAGAGATCGGTCAGCCACAGACATTGACGCACTTGAAGGAAGAGAAAGCCATTGCTAACACTTCCGACCATGGGCTGGAGTCTAAGAGAGGTCAGTGAGCCACAGACATTGACGCACTTGAAGGAAGAGAAAGCCATTGCTAACACTTCCGACCATGGGCTGGAGTCTAAGAGAGGTCAGTGAGCCACAGACATTGACGCACTTGAAGGAAGAGAAAGCCATTGCTAACACTTCCGACCATTGGCTGGAGTCTAAGAGAGGTCAGTTAGCCACAGAGATTGACGCACTTGAAGGAAGAGAAAGCCATTGCTAACACTTCCGACCATTGGCTGGAGTCTAAGAGAGGTCAGTGAGCCACAGAGATTGACGCACTTGAAGGAAGAGAAAGCCATTGCTAACACTTCCGACCATTGGCTGGAGTCTAAGAGAGGTCAGTGAGCCACAGACATTGACGCACTTGAAGGAAGAGAAAGCCATTGCTAACCCTTCCGACCATTGGCTGGAGTCTAAGAGAGGTCAGTGAGCCACAGACATTGACGCACTTGAAGGAAGAGAAAGCCATTGCTAACACTTCCGAACATTGGCTGGAGTCTAAGAGAGGTCAGTGAGCCACAGACACTGACGCACTTGAAGGAAGAGAAAGCCATTGCTAACACTTCCGACCATTGGCTGGAGTCTAAGAGAGGTCAGTGAGCCACAGAGATTGACGCACTTGAAGGAAGAGAAAGCCATTGCTAACACTTCCGACCATTGGCTGGATAGGGAGAGATCGGTCAGCCACAGACATTGACGCACTTGAAGGAAGAGAAAGCCATTGCTAACACTTCCGACCATGGGCTGGAGTCTAAGAGAGGTCAGTGAGCCACAGACATTGACGCACTTGAAGGAAGAGAAAGCCATTGCTAACACTTCCGACCATGGGCTGGAGTCTAAGAGAGGTCAGTGAGCCACAGACATTGACGCACTTGAAGGAAGAGAAAGCCATTGCTAACACTTCCGACCATTGGCTGGAGAATAAGAGAGGTCAGTGAGCCACAGACATTGACGCACTTGAAGGAAGAGAAAGCCATTGCTAACACTTCCGACCATTGGCTGGAGTCTAAGAGGGGTCAGTGAGCCACAGACATTGACGCACTTGAAGGAAGAGAAAGCCATTGCTAACACTTCCGACCATTGGCTGGAGTCTAAGAGAGGTCAGTGAGCCACAGACATTGACGCACTTGAAGGAAGAGAAAGCCATTGCTAACCCTTCCGACCATTGGCTGGAGTCTAAGAGAGGTCAGTGAGCCACAGACATTGACGCACTTGAAGGAGGAGAAAGCCATTGCTAACACTTCCGACCATTGGCTAGAGTCTAAGAGAGGTCAGTGAGCCACAGACACTGACGCACTTGAAGGAAGAGAAAGCCATTGCTAACACTTCCGACCATTGGCTGGAGTCTAAGAGAGGTCAGTGAGCCACAGAGATTGACGCACTTGAAGGAAGAGAAAGCCATTGCTAACACTTCCGACCATTGGCTGGATAGGGAGAGATCGGTCAGCCACAGACATTGACGCACTTGAAGGAAGAGAAAGCCATTGCTAACACTTCCGACCATGGGCTGGAGTCTAAGAGAGGTCAGTGAGCCACAGACATTGACGCACTTGAAGGAAGAGAAAGCCATTGCTAACACTTCCGACCATTGGCTGGAGTCTAAGAGAGGTCAGTGAGCCACAGAGATTGACGCACTTGAAGGAAGAGAAAGCCATTGCTAACACTTCCGACCATTGGCTGGATAGGGAGAGATCGGTCAGCCACAGACATTGACGCACTTGAAGGAAGAGAAAGCCATTGCTAACACTTCCGACCATGGGCTGGAGTCTAAGAGAGGTCAGTGAGCCACAGACATTGACGCACTTGAAGGAAGAGAAAGCCATTGCTAACACTTCCGACCATGGGCTGGAGTCTAAGAGAGGTCAGTGAGCCACAGACATTGACGCACTTGAAGGAAGAGAAAGCCATTGCTAACACTTCCGACCATTGGCTGGAGAATAAGAGAGGTCAGTGAGCCACAGACATTGACGCACTTGAAGGAAGAGAAAGCCATTGCTAACACTTCCGACCATTGGCTGGAGTCTAAGAGGGGTCAGTGAGCCACAGACATTGACGCACTTGAAGGAAGAGAAAGCCATTGCTAACACTTCCGACCATTGGCTGGAGTCTAAGAGAGGTCAGTGAGCCACAGACATTGACGCACTTGAAGGAAGAGAAAGCCATTGCTAACCCTTCCGACCATTGGCTGGAGTCTAAGAGAGGTCAGTGAGCCACAGACATTGACGCACTTGAAGGAGGAGAAAGCCATTGCTAACACTTCCGACCATTGGCTAGAGTCTAAGAGAGGTCAGTGAGCCACAGACACTGACGCACTTGAAGGAAGAGAAAGCCATTGCTAACACTTCCGACCATTGGCTGGAGTCTAAGAGAGGTCAGTGAGCCACAGAGATTGACGCACTTGAAGGAAGAGAAAGCCATTGCTAACACTTCCGACCATTGGCTGGATAGGGAGAGATCGGTCAGCCACAGACATTGACGCACTTGAAGGAAGAGAAAGCCATTGCTAACACTTCCGACCATGGGCTGGAGTCTAAGAGAGGTCAGTGAGCCACAGACATTGACGCACTTGAAGGAAGAGAAAGCCATTGCTAACACTTCCGACCATGGGCTGGAGTCTAAGAGAGGTCAGTGAGCCACAGACATTGACGCACTTGAAGGAAGAGAAAGCCATTGCTAACACTTCCGACCATTGGCTGGAGTATAAGAGAGGTCAGTGAGCCACAGACATTGACGCACTTGAAGGAAGAGAAAGCCATTGCTAACACTTCCGACCATTGGCTGGAGTCTAAGAGAGGTCAGTGAGCCACAGACATTGACGCACTTGAAGGAAGAGAAAGCCATTGCTAACACTTCCGACCATTGGCTGGAGTCTAAGAGAGGTCAGTGAGCCACAGACACTGACGCACTTGAAGGAAGAGAAAGCCATTGCTAACACTTCCGACCATTGGCTGGAGTCTAAGAGAGGTCAGTGAGCCACAGAGATTGACGCACTTGAAGGAAGAGAAAGCCATTGCTAACACTTCCGACCATTGGCTGGAGTCTAAGAGAGGTCAGTGAGCCACAGACACTGACGCACTTGAAGGAAGAGAAAGCCATTGCTAACACTTCCGACCATTGGCTGGAGTCTAAGAGAGGTCAGTGAGCCACAGAGATTGACGCACTTGAAGGAAGAGAAAGCCATTGCTAACACTTCCGACCATTGGCTGGAGTCTAAGAGAGGTCAGTGAGCCACAGAGATTGACGCACTTGAAGGAAGAGAAAGCCATTGCTAACACTTCCGACCATTGGCTGGATAGGGAGAGATCGGTCAGCCACAGACATTGACGCACTTGAAGGAAGAGAAAGCCATTGCTAACACTTCCGACCATGGGCTGGAGTCTAAGAGAGGTCAGTGAGCCACAGACATTGACGCACTTGAAGGAAGAGAAAGCCATTGCTAACACTTCCGACCATGGGCTGGAGTCTAAGAGAGGTCAGTGAGCCACAGACATTGACGCACTTGAAGGAAGAGAAAGCCATTGCTACCACTTCCGACCATTGGCTGGAGTCTAAGAGAGGTCAGTTAGCCACAGAGATTGACGCACTTGAAGGAAGAGAAAGCCATTGCTAACACTTCCGACCATTGGCTGGAGTCTAAGAGAGGTCAGTGAGCCACAGAGATTGACGCACTTGAAGGAAGAGAATGCCATTGCTAACACTTCCGACCATTGGCTGGAGTCTAAGAGAGGTCAGTGAGCCACAGACATTGACGCACTTGAAGGAAGAGAAAGCCATTGCTAACCCTTCCGACCATTGGCTGGAGTCTAAGAGAGGTCAGTGAGCCACAGACATTGACGCACTTGAAGGAAGAGAAAGCCATTGCTAACACTTCCGAACATTGGCTGGAGTCTAAGAGAGGTCAGTGAGCCACAGACACTGACGCACTTGAAGGAAGAGAAAGCCATTGCTAACACTTCCGACCATTGGCTGGAGTCTAAGAGAGGTCAGTGAGCCACAGAGATTGACGCACTTGAAGGAAGAGAAAGCCATTGCTAACACTTCCGACCATTGGCTGGATAGGGAGAGATCGGTCAGCCACAGACATTGACGCACTTGAAGGAAGAGAAAGCCATTGCTAACACTTCCGACCATGGGCTGGAGTCTAAGAGAGGTCAGTGAGCCACAGACATTGACGCACTTGAAGGAAGAGAAAGCCATTGCTAACACTTCCGACCATGGGCTGGAGTCTAAGAGAGGTCAGTGAGCCACAGACATTGACGCACTTGAAGGAAGAGAAAGCCATTGCTAACACTTCCGACCATTGGCTGGAGAATAAGAGAGGTCAGTGAGCCACAGACATTGACGCACTTGAAGGAAGAGAAAGCCATTGCTAACACTTCCGACCATTGGCTGGAGTCTAAGAGGGGTCAGTGAGCCACAGACATTGACGCACTTGAAGGAAGAGAAAGCCATTGCTAACACTTCCGACCATTGGCTGGAGTCTAAGAGAGGTCAGTGAGCCACAGACATTGACGCACTTGAAGGAAGAGAAAGCCATTGCTAACCCTTCCGACCATTGGCTGGAGTCTAAGAGAGGTCAGTGAGCCACAGACATTGACGCACTTGAAGGAAGAGAAAGCCATTGCTAACACTTCCGACCATTGGCTAGAGTCTAAGAGAGGTCAGTGAGCCACAGACACTGACGCACTTGAAGGAAGAGAAAGCCATTGCTAACACTTCCGACCATTGGCTGGAGTCTAAGAGAGGTCAGTGAGCCACAGAGATTGACGCACTTGAAGGAAGAGAAAGCCATTGCTAACACTTCCGACCATTGGCTGGAGTCTAAGAGAGGTCAGTGAGCCACAGACATTGACGCACTTGAAGGAAGAGAAAGCCATTGCAAACACTTCCGACCATTGGCTGGAGTCTAAGAGAGGTCAGTGAGCCACAGACATTGACGCACTTGAAGGCAGAGAAAGCCATTGCAAACACTTCCGACCATTGGCTGGAGTCTAAGAGAGGTCAGTGAGCCACAGAGATTGACGCACTTGAAGGAAGAGAAAGCCATTGCAAACACTTCCGACCATTGGCTGGAGTCTAAGAGAGGTCAGTGAGCCACAGACATTGACGCACTTGAAGGAAGAGAAAGCCATTGCTAACACTTCCGACCATTGGCTGGAGTCTAAGAGAGGTCAGTGAGCCACAAACATTGACGCACTTGAAGGAAGAGATAGCCATTGCTAACACTTCCGACCATTGGCTGGAGTCTAAGAGAGGTCAGTGAGCCACAGAGATTGACGCACTTGAAGGAAGAGAAAGCCATTGCTAACACTTCCGACCATTGGCTGGAGTCTAAGAGAGGTCAGTGAGCCACAGACATTGACGCACTTGAAGGAAGAGATAGCCATTGCTTACACTTCCGACCATTGGCTGGAGTCTAAGAGAGGTCAGTGAGCCACAGAGATTGACGCACTTGAAGGAAGAGAAAGCCATTTCTAACACTTCCGACCATTGGCTGGAGTCTAAGAGAGGTCAGTGAGCCACAGACATTGACGCACTTGAAGGAAGAGAAAGCCATTGCTAACACTTCCGACCATTGGCTGGAGTCTAAGAGAGGTCAGTGAGCCACAGACATTGACCAACTTGAAGGAAGAGAAAGCCATTGCAAACACTTCCGACCATTGGCTGGAGTCTAAGAGAGGTCAGTGAGCCACAGACATTGACGCACTTGAAGGAAGAGAAAGCCATTGCTAACACTTCCGACCATTGGCTGGAGTCTAAGAGAGGTCAGTGAGCCACAAACATTGACGCACTTGAAGGAAGAGATAGCCATTGCTAACACTTCCGACCATTGGCTGGAGTCTAAGAGAGGTCAGTGAGCCACAGAGATTGACGCACTTGAAGGAAGAGAAAGCCATTGCTAACACTTCCGACCATTGGCTGGAGTCTAAGAGAGGTCAGTGAGCCACAGACATTGACGCACTTGAAGGAAGAGATAGCCATTGCTTACACTTCCGACCATTGGCTGGAGTCTAAGAGAGGTCAGTGAGCCACAGAGATTGACGCACTTGAAGGAAGAGAAAGCCATTGCTAACACTTCCGACCATTGGCTGGAGTCTAAGAGAGGTCAGTGAGCCACAGACATTGACGCACTTGAAGGAAGAGATAGCCATTGCTTACACTTCCGACCATTGGCTGGAGTCTAAGAGAGGTCAGTGAGCCACAGACATTGACGCACTTGAAGGAAGAGAAAGCCATTGCTAACACTTCCGACCATTGGCTGGAGTCTAAGAGAGGTCAGTGAGCCACAGAGATTGACGCACTTGAAGGAAGAGAAAGCCATTGCTAACACTTCCGACCATTCGCTCGATAGGGAGAGATCGGTCAGCCACAGACATTGACGCACTTGAAGGAAGAGAAAGCCATTGCTAACACTTCCGACCATTGGCTGGAGTCTAAGAGAGGTCAGTGGGCCACAGAGATTGACGCACTTGAAGGAAGAGAAAGCCATTGCTAACACTTCCGACCATTGGCTGGAGTCTAAGAGAGGTCAGTGAGCCACAGACATTGACGCACTTGAGGGAAGAGAAAGCCATTGCAAACACTTCCGACCATTGGCTGGAGTCTAAGAGAGGTCAGTGAGCCACAGACATTGACGCACTTGAAGGAAGAGAAAGCCATTGCAAACACTTCCGACCATTGGCTGGAGTCTAAGAGAGGTCAGTGAGCCACAGACATTGACGCACTTGAAGGAAGAGAAAGCCATTGCTAACACTTCCGACCATTGGCTGGAGTCTAAGAGAGGTCAGTGAGCCACAGACATTGACGCACTTGAAGGAAGAGATAGCCATTGCTAACACTTCCGACCATTGGCTGGAGTCTAAGAGAGGTCAGTGAGCCACAGAGATTGTCGCACTTGAAGGAAGAGAAAGCCATTGCAAACACTTCCGACCATTGGCTGGAGTCTACGAGAGGTCAGTGAGCCACAGACATTGACGCACTTGAAGGAAGAGAAAGCCATTGCTAACACTTCCGACCATTGGCTGGAGTCTAAGAGAGGTCAGTGAGCCACAGACATTGACCAACTTGAAGGAAGAGAAAGCCATTGCAAACACTTCCGACCATTGGCTGGAGTCTAAGAGAGGTCAGTGAGCCACAGACATTGACGCACTTGAAGGAAGAGAAAGCCATTGCTAACACTTCCGACCATTGGCTAAAGTCTAAGAGAGGTCAGTGAGCCACAAACATTGACGCACTTGAAGGAAGAGATAGCCATTGCTAACACTTCCGACCATTGGCTGGAGTCTAAGAGAGGTCAGTGAGCCACAGAGATTGACGCACTTGAAGGAAGAGAAAGCCATTGCTAACACTTCCGACCATTGGCTGGAGTCTAAGAGAGGTCAGTGAGCCACAGACATTGACGCACTTGAAGGAAGAGAAAGCCATTGCTAACCCTTCCGACCATTGGCTGGAGTCTAAGAGAGGTCAGTGAGCCACAGACATTGACGCACTTGAAGGAAGAGAAAGCCATTGCTAACACTTCCGACCATTGGCTAGAGTCTAAGAGAGGTCAGTGAGCCACAGACACTGACGCACTTGAAGGAAGAGAAAGCCATTGCTAACACTTCCGACCATTGGCTGGAGTCTAAGAGAGGTCAGTGAGCCACAGAGATTGACGCACTTGAAGGAAGAGAAAGCCATTGCTAACACTTCCGACCATTGGCTGGAGTCTAAGAGAGGTCAGTGAGCCACAGAGATTGACGCACTTGAAGGAAGAGAAAGCCATTGCTAACACTTCCGACCATTGGCTGGAGTCTAAGAGAGGTCAGTGAGCCACAGAGATTGACGCACTTGAAGGAAGAGAAAGCCATTGCAAACACTTCCGACCATTGGCTGGAGTCTAAGAGAGGTCAGTGAGCCACAGACATTGACGCACTTGAAGGAAGAGAAAGCCATTGCAAACACTTCCGACCATTGGCTGGAGTCTAAGAGAGGTCAGTGAGCCACAGACATTGACGCACTTGAAGGCAGAGAAAGCCATTGCAAACACTTCCGACCATTGGCTGGAGTCTAAGAGAGGTCAGTGAGCCACAGAGATTGACGCACTTGAAGGAAGAGAAAGCCATTGCAAACACTTCCGACCATTGGCTGGAGTCTAAGAGAGGTCAGTGAGCCACAGACATTGACGCACTTGAAGGAAGAGAAAGCCATTGCTAACACTTCCGACCATTGGCTGGAGTCTAAGAGAGGTCAGTGAGCCACAAACATTGACGCACTTGAAGGAAGAGATAGCCATTGCTAACACTTCCGACCATTGGCTGGAGTCTAAGAGAGGTCAGTGAGCCACAGAGATTGACGCACTTGAAGGAAGAGAAAGCCATTGCTAACACTTCCGACCATTGGCTGGAGTCTAAGAGAGGTCAGTGAGCCACAGACATTGACGCACTTGAAGGAAGAGATAGCCATTGCTTACACTTCCGACCATTGGCTGGAGTCTAAGAGAGGTCAGTGAGCCACAGAGATTGACGCACTTGAAGGAAGAGAAAGCCATTTCTAACACTTCCGACCATTGGCTGGAGTCTAAGAGAGGTCAGTGAGCCACAGACATTGACGCACTTGAAGGAAGAGAAAGCCATTGCTAACACTTCCGACCATTGGCTGGAGTCTAAGAGAGGTCAGTGAGCCACAGACATTGACCAACTTGAAGGAAGAGAAAGCCATTGCAAACACTTCCGACCATTGGCTGGAGTCTAAGAGAGGTCAGTGAGCCACAGACATTGACGCACTTGAAGGAAGAGAAAGCCATTGCTAACACTTCCGACCATTGGCTGGAGTCTAA
Organism: Gonocerus acuteangulatus; assembly: GCA_946811695.1. Classification (NCBI taxonomy): domain Eukaryota; kingdom Metazoa; phylum Arthropoda; class Insecta; order Hemiptera; family Coreidae; genus Gonocerus; species Gonocerus acuteangulatus. The sequence continues at coordinate 2,458,412 of OX328123.1, read as the reverse complement.
GAGAGGTCAGTGAGCCACAAACATTGACGCACTTGAAGGAAGAGATAGCCATTGCTAACACTTCCGACCATTGGCTGGAGTCTAAGAGAGGTCAGTGAGCCACAGAGATTGACGCACTTGAAGGAAGAGAAAGCCATTGCTAACACTTCCGACCATTGGCTGGAGTCTAAGAGAGGTCAGTGAGCCACAGACATTGACGCACTTGAAGGAAGAGATAGCCATTGCTTACACTTCCGACCATTGGCTGGAGTCTAAGAGAGGTCAGTGAGCCACAGAGATTGACGCACTTGAAGGAAGAGAAAGCCATTGCTAACACTTCCGACCATTGGCTGGAGTCTAAGAGAGGTCAGTGAGCCACAGACATTGACGCACTTGAAGGAAGAGATAGCCATTGCTTACACTTCCGACCATTGGCTGGAGTCTAAGAGAGGTCAGTGAGCCACAGACATTGACGCACTTGAAGGAAGAGAAAGCCATTGCTAACACTTCCGACCATTGGCTGGAGTCTAAGAGAGGTCAGTGAGCCACAGAGATTGACGCACTTGAAGGAAGAGAAAGCCATTGCTAACACTTCCGACCATTCGCTCGATAGGGAGAGATCGGTCAGCCACAGACATTGACGCACTTGAAGGAAGAGAAAGCCATTGCTAACACTTCCGACCATTGGCTGGAGTCTAAGAGAGGTCAGTGGGCCACAGAGATTGACGCACTTGAAGGAAGAGAAAGCCATTGCTAACACTTCCGACCATTGGCTGGAGTCTAAGAGAGGTCAGTGAGCCACAGACATTGACGCACTTGAGGGAAGAGAAAGCCATTGCAAACACTTCCGACCATTGGCTGGAGTCTAAGAGAGGTCAGTGAGCCACAGACATTGACGCACTTGAAGGAAGAGAAAGCCATTGCAAACACTTCCGACCATTGGCTGGAGTCTAAGAGAGGTCAGTGAGCCACAGACATTGACGCACTTGAAGGAAGAGAAAGCCATTGCTAACACTTCCGACCATTGGCTGGAGTCTAAGAGAGGTCAGTGAGCCACAGACATTGACGCACTTGAAGGAAGAGATAGCCATTGCTAACACTTCCGACCATTGGCTGGAGTCTAAGAGAGGTCAGTGAGCCACAGAGATTGTCGCACTTGAAGGAAGAGAAAGCCATTGCAAACACTTCCGACCATTGGCTGGAGTCTACGAGAGGTCAGTGAGCCACAGACATTGACGCACTTGAAGGAAGAGAAAGCCATTGCTAACACTTCCGACCATTGGCTGGAGTCTAAGAGAGGTCAGTGAGCCACAGACATTGACCAACTTGAAGGAAGAGAAAGCCATTGCAAACACTTCCGACCATTGGCTGGAGTCTAAGAGAGGTCAGTGAGCCACAGACATTGACGCACTTGAAGGAAGAGAAAGCCATTGCTAACACTTCCGACCATTGGCTGGAGTCTAAGAGAGGTCAGTGAGCCACAAACATTGACGCACTTGAAGGAAGAGATAGCCATTGCTAACACTTCCGACCATTGGCTGGAGTCTAAGAGAGGTCAGTGAGCCACAGAGATTGACGCACTTGAAGGAAGAGAAAGCCATTGCTAACACTTCCGACCATTGGCTGGAGTCTAAGAGTACGCTGGCCCTTTTTCATACGTATATCTGGGGCCAGTATATATATATATATATATATATATATATATATATATATATATATATATATATATATATACTAACTGACCCGGCGAAATTCGTACCGCCTAAAAGTCAATTCTTTAATTTTTTTTTTTAATACTTATTCTACTATTTGGGACACCCGGACAGCTAGTAAGATAAAAAAAAACTTGATAAGTCGACAATTAAATTATGTCAAAAAATAAAAATTATAAAACACTAAAATTCTTATAATAGTCACTAAAAAATCACAATAAAAATTACAATATCAGATTTCTTATTATGATACCTACTTATTATATTTCATTTTATTTTTACTTATTCTAAATTAAGTTTCAATTTTATTGTATTAATGGTACACGATATTTTTTGTTTCATTGCCTGTCGCGTAAACAAACAGAGCTGATGGTTTTCCAACACGGGAACAGGCAATATACAATTGACCATGCGAGAAACATGGGTTTTCTAGATTAATACCACAAACACTTAATGACTGCCCTGGGATTTGTTTATAGTCAAACTGAGTTCATAGGTCCAATAGCAACACAGCTGCAGGCACTGTAATGAATTCACAGCAGCTCGATTCAAACTTGCACCATTATTAGTCGTATGTCGCGCTTCACGGGTCTGTCTTAACCGAATGCTTTCACGTTCATTGCGATCTTCACGTTCCTGGGCAGTACGATTAGATTGATAATTATTTCATGCGTTGCATTTCGGGTTCTTCTGCCTAAATTTGTCCGCCGCCTTACAGGAGGCATATTTAGTAAGTCACAAACACACAACACTTTAGTTATTTTATAGAAATTTGTGGCTTTTAGATTTAGTAATATTATAGATGCACAGCAAAGAGATGTTTACATTTCAAGTGACATTTTACCACAGACAATTTACATTTTACCATAGTCAATTTGTTTTTGAGTAATGTTACCATCGTATAAATATTGACAAATATTGACATTAATATTTATACGATACTAATGTCACTCAGTTGTTTTGCCTTCCCAGAACCCCTCCACTAACACTTAAACTTTATGGTATGGTATTAAAGCTCGAATTGACCTATAAGTATTATTACAAATCTTTTGTATGGGAATATAGAAAAGTGGCGTCTTTTTACTTCGTTAATGCAAAGATAAATTAATTTATATTGCATTATTAACATGTGATTCTAATGTCACCTAGTGATTACATGTTCTTATTTATTTAAATTGTTTTGCTTATACACAAATAACCAAATACGTTAACTGTTAAAAATATTATAATTGAGAACATATGTTTTTATTTAAAAATGAATTTGAGTTAAGGAAGTGAAAAAGACCCGAAAAGTGTTGTTTTTAGACTTTTTCAGGCAATTTTTTTAATTTTTCTCTCCGTAAGAATCATCCTCGTAGTTCAAGGAATATTACAAAAAAAGAATTAGCGAAATCGGATCAGTTGTTCTCGAGATTTGCGCTTACCAACACATTTAGCGATTCATTTTTATATAATTTTTTTTTTTTTTTTTTTTTTTTTTTTTTTTTTTTTACGGCGCATCAACAAATCGTGGCTATTAGCGCCGACATCCAGGGTGCAGCCAGGGCGCAGGTGGGGATCGAACCCACCATCTCCCGCTTATGAATCCAGCGCGCTAGTCACTAGACCACGGGAGACCCTATTTTTATATAATATATATATATATATATATATATATATATATATATATATATATATATATATATATAGACTAAGTATTTATTAATGAATCAGATTAATTCAATATTTTCTGACGAAGCAAGAGAATTGTAGAAAGATTTGTCATCATTGGAACTCATTGACTCTCCTCTTATCTGTGGTGTCATAGATAAGAGTTTTCTAAAACTATCCTAGATCCTTACGTACGGATTATTGTTTAAACGAAAATATTCTATATCATAATCGTATAGAGTCTAGTATTCCTAAAGGTAGAATGAAAGTGAGCGTAGTGTCCGAGTCTGCCAACGGCCATAGCCACGTTGAATACACCGGTTCTCGTAGATCACCGAAGTTAAGCAACGTCGGGCGTGGTCAGTACCTGAATGGGTGACCGACCACGTGCTGTTGGCATTAGAAAAGGGTGGCAACCTGTAGATAGCCCAGCGCTAATAGCCAAACAGTTGATGCGCCGTAAAAAAAAAAGTATCCGAGTGTCAGTGGATTTGAAGAGAACCGTGTGAAAATACTAGCTCAGCTGATCAGTATTCAGCCTAGCATCTCTTGGTCTGGGAGTTAAGGGATGAACTTAGAGAACTCATATCTAGTAGGGCTGGATATAGTCAAGTATCAAGGAATATCTTTAGGGTTGGATACTACCGAGTATCTAGGGTAATCTGTGAGGCTGGATACTGACTTTTATCTAGGATTATATAGTGGCTGGATGCTGACGTTTAGGGGACTATACCGAGTATCTAGGACTATCTCTGGGGCTGGATACTACCGAGTATCTAGGACAATCTCTGGGGCTGGATACTACCGAGTATCTAGGATTAACACAGGGGCTGAATACTACCGAGTATCTAGGACTATCTAGGGGGCTGGTCACTGACGTGTATCTACGAGTATCTAAGGGACTGGATACTGACGTCTATGGGATACTACCGAGTATCTAGGACTATCTAGGGGGCTGGATACTGACTTGTATCTACGAGTATCTAAGGGACTGGATACTTACGTCTATGGGATACTACCGAGTATCTAGGACTATCTAGGGGGCTGGATACTGACGTGCGTCTACGACTATCTAAGGGGCTGGATACTGACGTCTATGGGATACTACCGGGTATCTAGGACTATCTAGGGGGCTGGATACTGACGTGTATCTACGACTATCTAATGGGCTGGATACTGACGTCTATGGGATGCTATCGAGTATCTAGGACTTTATCAGGGGCTGGATACTACCGAGTATCTAGGATTATCATAGGGGCTGGATACTGACGTGTATCTAGGACTATCTTTGGGGCTAGATACTGACATCTATCTAGGATTATCTGGGGGCTGGATACTGTCGTATATGGGATGTTACCGAGTATCTAGGACTACCTATGGGGCTGGATACTACCCAGTATCTAGGATTATCACAGGGACTGGATACTGACTGTATCTAATCATGCCTCATGCCAAACATACACGAGGTAAGTATATTCACAAAATTGTTTGTAACATAAGCAATTGTTCCTTCGTGTATAAAAATTCATTTTTAGTGCCAAGGGAGAAGTTTTAGAAAGTGGGGCAGGAAAGGATTCTAAAGAAGAAGTAAGCCTCCCACCATTCTACTTACTATATGAGTGACAAGTGCGGACGGATCGTACTGTCACTAGTGAAAGCCGCAACAAAATATGACAAGTAATCGAAAAGGCCGCCGAATTCGTCTTTAGAACGAAATCATCATGATTTAAAGGACCCTACATCGCCGTTAAGTTGATGCTTTAACGTCAGTAGGGCGATCCTACAGCGTCCAGTTGGCGGATGTCGCATCATCGTTTACGGTTTTCTAAAGTGTTATTTGGTGGTAGCCACAGCGACATTTGGTGTCAGGCATGGGTACTACAGCATCATTTGATAGATAATAGAGTGTCATTTGATGGTTCCCATAGCGACATTCGGCGTCAGGGATGGGTACCATAGCATCATTTTATAGATAACAGAGCGCCATTTGATGGTTGCCAGAGCGACATTTGGTGTCAGGCATGGGTACTACAGCATCATTTGATAGATAATAGAGTGTCATTTGATGGTTCCCATAGCGACATTCGGCGTCAGGGATGGGTACCATAGCATCATTTTATAGATAACAGAGCGCCATTTGATGGTTGCCAGAGCGACATTTGGTGTCAGGCATGGGTACTACAGCATCATTTGATAGATAATAGAGTGTCATTTGATGGTTCCCATAGCGACATTCGGCGTCAGGGATGGGTACCATAGCATCATTTTATAGATAACAGAGCGCCATTTGATGGTTGCCATATTATCATTTGGGGTCAGGTTTGGGTACCACAGCATCATTTGGTAGATAACGGAGCGTCATTTGATGGTCGCCATTGCGACATTCGGCATGAGGGATGAGCACCACAGCATCGTTTGGTAGATAGGATAACAGAGTGCCATTTGATGGTTGCCATAGTGTCATTCGGCATGAGGGATGAGCACCACAGCATCGTTTGGTAGATATGATAACAGAGTGCCATTTGATGGTTGCCATAGTGTCATTCGGCATGAGGGATGAGCACCACAGCATCGTTTGGTAGATAGGATAACAGAGTGCCATTTGATGGTTGCCATAGTGTCATTCGGCATGAGGGATGAGCACCACAGCATCGTTTGGTAGATAGGATAACAGAGTGCCATTTGATGGTTGCCATAGTGTCATTCGGCATGAGGGATGAGCACCACAGCATCGTTTGGTAGATAGGATAACAGAGTGCCATTTGATGGTTGCCATAGTGTCATTCGGCATGAGGGATGAGCACCACAGCATCGTTTGGTAGATAGGATAACAGAGTGCCATTTGATGGGTGGGGTTTGGTGTTGTTTCAACGCTCTGAAACCTCCCCCCCCCCCATTCGGTTGACGTGACCACGTCAACGATGTCTTCCCAGATACATAAATCGCTCAACATGCGGGTGTATCATAATAAAAAAAATAATGAATTGCTAAACATTGACTTGATAGCAGTCTTGATAGTAATGGAACTGCCTAGATTCAGGAAGAAATGAGTTGTATCTGCAATTTACATTTCGCGGATTAAGATTGTCCCCCGTCTAGATAATAAGAGAAAAAGGGACAAATGATACAATTTATTCTTAGATGGCTGCCTAATGTCCGCAATTTCAGGACCTAGGTCGGGGCTGAGCCTAAATTGAAAATTCAAATGAAGAAAAAGAAAATCTTTAGACTATCTCTAATGAGGAAAGAGCGGCCATTTTGCACCCCCTCCCCCCTTTCTGTTACATTTATAACGACCTCTTTTCATAGCCCGGAGAGTATTTACAGAAGGAAACGGCCGGACCAAGACAATGCCAACATCTAGAAGCCTTCTGAATAGTCCTATCTTCTAGGGCTGAAGGAATCGGTTCTGATTTAGCTTTCTTTATAAACAGATATTCTCTAGGAGGGGGGATAAGCTAGGGGCTGTATTATCTTTACTTCTCCTTACTTCTAGAATATCATCAGAAAGGAGGACAGTCTAACCAGCAGGAACTGCATCATCTCAGCGCAGTTTATTGGTAGTTATTATTTGAAACCGTTAGGGTAGTCAGGGGTCCATGTTATGCATGTTGAGAAAGGGCAGGATAATTTTTTTAAATATAAGTATCATCGAAAAAATAGTTTTGTAATTTTCTCGTTTGCAGAAGAGAAAGAAATGCATGCTAGACACCTTCAAAAGATTCGTAAGGAAATTTCCTAAAATGTTCCTACATTAAAAAACGTTAAAAATTATTAGCAGCTTTTTCAAAATACCAGAAAGCATGAAAAAATTTAAAAAAAAATTATTTTCCTTCTTTTTGGCAGTTTAAAATGTCTAAGACCTTTATATTCTATGAGTAAAATGTCTAAGACCTTTATATTCTATGAGTAAAATATCTAAGACCTTTATATTCTATGAGTAAAATGTTTATTGTAGAATAAAACAACGCACTAAAGTTCGTTTAAATCAATTTATGCGTATGTTTTACGACTTTCCAGCGTTGTTTACTGATCAATTTGGTTGAAAACTCGCAAAAACCTCTTGAAGCCGTTTAAGTATAACGGGTTTCAATCCAGAAAATGTTTCCCTAAGCATGAGTGGCTTATTTTTTACTTATTTATTTTTAATATTTCAAATAGTTATGTAACGCATTTTGTTTGGGTGTTGTAACAATTTGAAAAATATTATTTCTTTCGCTAATCCATAAATTGCAAAACTGTTATGCATTAACAGTTCAACTGATTTAGACGAACTTTGGTGGGCAGTTTTATTCTAGTATTTAACTTTATTCCTAAGTGTATTTAACCTGCCAAAAATAAGTTTCTTTTAACCATATTTTTCTCTCCATATCTGCTGTTTTGCAAAGACGCAAATTAATTTTAACGGTTCTTTTTTTTTGTAATTTTTGCATTTTTTTTTTTTTTTTTAGCATAAATATGCTTTAGCGGTGACTAAACTGTAAAAAAAAACGTTACAAAAAAGTGTCACAAAAGAGTGCCCCTGGCGTTCCCGCATGTACGATAAAGAAGACTGTATGTCTCACACTAAAGTGTCCGCTAGCGTTCGCGCATCCGCAATGGCCATGTTCCGAATGTTTATTGGGTGGACCTAAAGCATATGTTCCTGAATTTGAGCAGAAGGCTCTAAATGAAATATTTTTTTTTGCTTTGTATTAAGAAAATAAATTTTGTTTCCAAGTGATGCTTACCTAAATAATTGTTGTTTAAGTTGTTCCGAAGAAATTTCTAATAATTTTTATTATTATTTCTTGTTTTTGCCGTTTACAGAATCACTAAGCACGCGATTAAAGAGCTATTTGTCCTTATTTAATATGAATTAATTGCTCAGAGACTTATAATTTTAATTTAATTTTCAGAACTCGACCTGAGATGATTAAAATTCCAGCTTCAAGTGGGACTCGAACCCGCCATCTCCCGCACTTGTTATTTTGTTAATATCATATAGATTCGCGAAAAATGAAGTATTTATCTAAGGCCCTATTTATATTTTTTTTTCTAGTTTTAGATATATTTATTTTCGTGACAAATGAAGAGTTATTTTGGTAACTAACCTATCGTAAAATAAATAAACTACCTTGCTTCCTTTGACATCCAACTCGAAACGAATGCGCCCTGGTCTAAACTCATACCCCAAGTATTTGCTTTGATGCTATAGAGATATTTTACGATATGACCCCCCCCCCCCTCCTATTAGTTACAATGAAACTATTCCTAGAACTTGCTCCTAATGATCCAGTTACTTACTAATGAATAGATAACACAGTGATTGGTAACCGCATTGGACCCGTGTCTGAAGCTCAACATACACTTGGCCAATCCTCAGCCCTTCGAGGTGTAATCCATCTAAGATAACACCTCAGGCCTAATGCTCTGCTGAGTGTATCATATGTTATACTGATCTCTACTATAAGAGATATACGGGTTTTTGTAATTTTTTAGCTCATTTTTTAATTGGTTGTTTTTTTTTTAATTGCAATTATTTTTAGAATTAGTATTATAGTAGAAGAAGACAAGAAAATGAGAAAAATGTTGATATGTTTCAATGCATTTGAATTGTGTGAAATAAGTACTTCTAGGGGGTCTCCCGTAGTCCAGTGGTTAGCGCGCATGGATTCATAAGTCGGAGATGGTGGGTCGTCGGCAGGAATTTTCTCATCTCAGGGCTCGCTGGGAAAATTCCTCGCTGCACCCTGGACTTCGGCGCTAATGACCTAGGTGTAGATGCGCCGTAAAAAAAAAAAAAATAAAATAAGCATTTCTAGTTTGAGTTATCGTGGATGGGGAACTGTTTCTATTTCAATCTTTTCAAATGACACAAGCGTTAAAAACGGAACCGCGCTAAGATGGCGCAGTTCCTGCAAATCTTTTTTCAATTTTTCTCCAATCCTGGTAAAGATACTGCTAGTGTTAGATATTTCAGAAGTAAGGAGAGATCATGATAACACCATGTTCCACTAATACACTCACAGAGCATTAGACCTGAGGCTTTGTCTTAGAGGGATTACACCTCGAAGGGCTGAGGATTGGCCAAGTGTATGTTGAGCTTCAGACACGGGTTCAATGCGGTTACCACTCGCTGTGTTATCTATCCATTAGTATGTCACTAGATAATTAGGAGCAAGTCCTAGGAATATCGAGGATTAGTTTCATTATACCTAATAGGGGGGAGGGGTCATATAGTAAAATATCGCTATAGCATCAAAGCAAATACTCGGCATATGAGTTTAGACCAGAACTTTAAGCAGAATTTTTGACCCCTGTAATCGAATGTTGGAATGGACATAGAGACTGTGGGGTAAATTCCCTGGCGGAGAAAACGAAAATTTAAATATAGAGAACTCACGCAGGAAACATAGATGGAAATGAAACAAAGCAAATCTGGTAGCTCTCTAGAGAGAAGGGAATAGAATATATGTACTTACATAGCAATCCAAGCCGGCATATAAGAATGGCCGATCAGAATGGACGGGAAAGAATGGATAAAAGTAGAGGAAAGATACAGGCAATCCTCTATGATCCATCTGCCCGAAGTACTGTATTGTTGAGTCCGTGGTTGAGAGAAAACAGAAAGCAAAGCTCCTCATAGGACGCAGAAGAACAGAAATCCGCCAATTATCAGAATTGGACCAAATAGAATAAGACGTCCTCACTCTGCAAAACCACATGAAAGACTGCATAGACTCTCTCTCCCAGAGACTAATACGGAAGGCAAAGCTCCTCATAGGACGCAGAAGAACAGAAATCCGCCAATTATCAGAATTGGACCAAATAGAATAAGACGTCCTCACTCTGCAAAACCACATGAAAGACTGCATAGACTCTCTCTCCCAGAGACTAATACGGAAGGCAAAGCTCCTCATAGGACGCAGAAGAACAGAAATCCGCCAATTATCAGAATTGGACCAAATAGAATAAGACGTCCTCACTCTGCAAAACCACATGGAAGACTGCATAGACTCTCTCTCCCAGAGACTAATACGGAAGGCAAAGCTCCGCATAGGACGCAGAAGAACAGAAATCCGCCAATTATCAGAATTGGACCAAATAGAATAAGACGTCCTCACTCTGCAAAACCACATGAAAGACTGCATAGACTCTCTCTCCCAGAGACTAATACGGAAGGCAAAGCTCCTCATAGGACGCAGAAGAACAGAAATCCGCCAATTATCAGAATTGGACCAAATAGAATAAGACGTCCTCACTCTGCAAAACCACATGGAAGACTGCATAGACTCTCTCTCCCAGAGACTAATACGGAAGGCAAAGCTCCTCATAGGACGCAGAAGAACAGAAATCCGCCAATTATCAGAATTGGACCAAATAGAATAAGACGTCCTCACTCTGCAAAACCACATGAAAGACTGCATAGACTCTCTCTCCCAGAGACTAATACGGAAGGCAAAGCTCCTCATAGGACGCAGAAGAACAGAAATCCGCCAATTATCAGAATTGGACCAAATAGAATAAGACGTCCTCACTCTGCAAAACCACATGAAAGACTGCATAGACTCTCTCTCCCAGAGACTAATACGGAAGGCAAAGCTCCTCATAGGACGCAGAAGAACAGAAATCCGCCAATTATCAGAATTGGACCAAATAGAATAAGACGTCCTCACTCTGCAAAACCACATGAAAGACTGCATAGACTCTCTCTCCCAGAGACTAATACGGAAGGCAAAGCTCCTCATAGGACGCAGAAGAACAGAAATCCGCCAATTATCAGAATTGGACCAAATAGAATAAGACGTCCTCACTCTGCAAAACCACATGGAAGACTGCATAGACTCTCTCTCCCAGAGACTAATACGGAAGGCAAAGCTCCGCATAGGACGCAGAAGAACAGAAATCCGCCAATTATCAGAATTGGACCAAATAGAATAAGACGTCCTCACTCTGCAAAACCACATGAAAGACTGCATAGACTCTCTCTCCCAGAGACTAATACGGAAGGCAAAGCTCCTCATAGGACGCAGAAGAACAGAAATCCGCCAATTATCAGAATTGGACCAAATAGAATAAGACGTCCTCACTCTGCAAAACC